>RJWT010025943.1:0-15993 GCA_004365215.1 Cuniculus paca | reverse complement strand
GTGCACTGCAGCCAGCTGCCTATCACTGAAAGCTCTAACAGGTTTGCCCTCACTGCTCCACAGTGATCATCGGTGCTGCCAGTACCTTAGACACAGGGCCATCATTTCATCACCATGAAGGCTTACGGCTGTGTCACCTCCTCCCGCATGCTCATTCTCAGGTGCGCTTCACCTCAGCCCAGGCATGTAACTCACACAAGTGCGCCAAGCACCAAGAGCGCCTCCCCTGTCTTCTGTCACTATGGACGTCTCCTTTGCTCTAAGCCCCTGCAGATTTCAAAGGGCAAGACACCATGTATCTCCCAGCTCATTTCATCTCCCTGGCTTTAAATCTAGACAGTGTGTCAAACGCTGGTCTTCCCAGAGATCATCTTCCATCCTTTCTGAGCCACACTTTCTTTTTTATTTTATTAACCCTTAATATAAACTGGACTTCTCTTTATTCCCTGGGTTATCAGTTTTCTTTTTCTTTTTTTTTTCTTTTTAAATTATTGATAACAGATTTTCGTCTACCAGAAGAGGCCATTCTCATCTTGCAGGTTCTGTATTTATGAGATAGCAATAATTTCTAAATACTATCTCATAAGTCTCCTGTGCTTAAAAATCATTAATACTATTATCATCTTAAGACCCACAATCCACATGTAGCACATAACACTATTATAAAGGAACCTTTGAAAGACCAGTCAGCATATTTGAAAGTTGTGACTGCATTCTTTGCCCGAGGAGGAGCTGGCCTCATTGGTTAACTAACTAACATTGCAGCTCCGTGGTGCACGCCACTCCACTAGCCAGCTCCACCTGGCCCTGGCCTGTGGCGGTGGCGCAGACCTCGCAGCTCTGGTTAAGGCTGATGGAGACTTGGGAGGCTGGGTGTGGGACAGTGTCCATCTGTGTCACTTACTGTGCTATATATCCAAGAAAAGCTTCATGGGCTTCCCAGTACTGTGATACTCATCTGGCCAAGGGACAGAGACAATCTTAAGGCAAATAACTGTCTTTTTAGCCCTATACACTAAGCACATTCTCATTTAGCAATGTATCCTACCCCATTTCCTTAAAAAATCAGCTGCTCAAAGGCCTTGATCAAAACTGCTTAACAAGTCAAAAATGTCATCTCACAAAACTTTGGCATGGCTTTGGGTGTGTCACACACTTCCTTGCTCTTTCTTGCTGGATTTAGATGAGCTCACTGACAAATATAAAATGAAACACTCAGTCTCTTTACAGTGAGTGATTGCTGGGTGCATTTGAACATCACATCTACTATGTCAAGAATTTTCAGGGATTCAAGTGCAATTAAGTTAAGAAAGAGAACCAGGTATAAAGCTGTACTTTTCTAAGTGCCAGTGTGGACCAGCAGTCTTCTCTCAAACCCTCTATCATGTCTCTGCCATCTCATTGACAGTACTGCATACAAGTCTGTGTCACTTTTCTGCCAATGATGGATAATGTCACCTTAATGTTTTCTAAATGTCAAGGGTTCCTTCTTTTTGATGGTGGAGCAATATTAAAAATCAACAAATTTAATTTTACTACAGTCACGCTTTTCAGGTTCCCTAATTACCCTTGGCTATAAGCAAATCAGCTCATCTCTATTCTGTACAGCCCCCAAGATCTCTGATTATTTTTAGTGTGTGTACAGGGGGAGGGGGAAAGAGAGAGAAAAAGAGAGAGGTGGTTTGAGTCCATTAATCAAAATATGTGGCAGGACTCAGGCAGATTTTTTTTTTAATTATGAAAGTAATCCATCAGATGTTTAGGCATCTCACCTCCTACTTTTCAGATACTAAGTAGACTGAAAATATTAAGAGTACATTTTTAGTAGAAGTGTATTCTATTCAGGGCAAGATAACTAAGAACTAGGCAGAGATCTCTGTAACCAGGAACATAAAACACCAAGATGCCTATTGATTTGAGTACCCAGATAAGCTAATATTGGACAGGAACCTCAGATTAAGACAATCCTTCTACTCTATCACTACATTGCCATTCTCTTGCTACACAGAATAAATGACATTTCCTATCCAATGTGGAAACAGAACTGAGGTGAAAACAGAGAAAAGAAAATGCAGCATTATTTTTCACCATCACCATAATTATATCCAATGCTGCATAGATCTAAACATTTTAGTGAGGCTGAAATCCAGCTGGTAAAATTTAATTTTTTCACGATGGTTAAAAACAAATAAACTATTCCATTAGTTAAAAAATATTGATGAAAAATCTTGGAATCATGGTTATCAATGCAGCATAGTGAACATGACTCAATGAAAGCATTTGTTACAGCAATCCTGTGCCATATACATGTTTTATTATTTGAAATAGCATAAATGTATATTGCTCCATAGAAGGTATGCTGTGCAGAATATTTTTATAAACCAAATGATATTTTAACATAACTCACAGGCTTATTCTGAAGAAATGCAAGTTAGAAAATCTAAAGTAGACACTTCTGGCTTTTGTTTGTTTTGAGATGGGGTCTTGCTATGTAGTTCAGGCTGGCCTTGAACTCACTGTGTAGCCCAGGATGGCCTCAAACTAGCAGTGATCGTCTCGAATGCTGGGACTATAGGCTTGTGCCACTGCACCTGGCTACCTCCTGTAAGGCCAGCAAGGTAGAGATGAAACAGGAAGCACTTTAAACCCTGCGAAGATACTATCCCTATCATCAGGAAGGTTACTTCACACGATGTAACATGACAAAAGTGCTGTCAGAAAAGGTCCAAGTCCTGGCCTGCCTCTCCCATAGGTAGAGATGCACCAGGGTCCCTGCTCCAGTAACCCATGGTCTACATATAAGTTCCTCCACAGACCCGTGAGAAACCAGCTGGAACCGTGCTGGTGTTTCTGACTCCCTTGCCCTCCTCCACCCTTGGTGCAGGGGAGAGAGATGTCTGTGAGCCTCGAAGCACAGGCATCTTGCTCTGCTCAGTGTGAGTCTAGTGTGCAGAGAGTGATTTTGTACAGCAATGACTCCATAACCCCTTTCAAATAAATCACCTTCCAGTTTAGTGCCTCAGGGGGAGCTGCTTTTCTTCTGTCCCTTATAGATGAGTTGAAACATTGATAAGGATCATTTTGATGACGGTTTGATATTGTCCCTTGCTCTGAGTCACATGCAACACCCCAAGATGAGGTGCATCAACAGAAGCTCCCTTGGCAGCTTCTGGGTACCACTGAAGGCCCCGATGAAGCTGGCTGGGGATGAGAAGGTTGCTGCAAGGTAGGAGTTGGCTGTATGGCCTAGCACTGAGAGGGGTCTGAGACAGCTGAGTGGAGTTCCCAGGAGCTTGTCTGTTAATCCCAAGAGGTGGGGCATGGAGCATAGAACCCCCTTCCTCACTGGCTGGCCAGACTAGCTCTGGACTCACAGACTCACTATCAGCACAGCAGATGAGGGTGGCTGGTGACTCCCGGGGCCTTACCTGACAGGGTGGAGCTGCTGATGGTGCTGGCTGGGGTGGTGACCTCGGGCTCTTCCTGGGCACACTCTTCAGGAGGCAAAGGTGGCTTTTCAGGTTCCTCCTGGGGATCACTAGGACAGGGCGCTGCTTCACTGTGTTCGCCCTCTGCTGAGACAGCCAGCTTGGGAAGGAGCGCAGCACCAAGTTTATGCCTGTTGCTTTCAGTATCCGAAGAGTTGGATGTTGATAACTGTTGCCTTGATTGAAAATAAAAACAAAGTTATGAATACACAGTAGGAATTTGTGTCAGCAGCACATTTTGGAAGAAACCAGGTAAAAACAGGACTTGGCTAAACCTAACCAAAACACGTCTAGTGCGATGGTTCTTAAAGTGTGGTACCCAGATTGGCGGCATCAGTGTGATGGGGAGACTTATTCCAAAGGTGCATCCTCAGGACTCACTGAGAGTCACAGGATCAGACCCTGGGGATGCTCCCAGTGGCCCTCTTCCCTGCCCTCCAGGATTCTGCTGCTCCCTACAGCTTAGGAACCACTGCCCTCATCGCTGCTGTTTGTGTCAGTTCTGAAACAGCAATGCACGTACACTTCAGAATATTCCGAACTCCAGCTTAACGTTTCCGTGGATGGCAAAGTCGTGCTTTTGGTTTTGTTTCCAGAGTCATCTTTCTCTTCTCCTGAATTCTGAGTTATTCGATCTATACTGCTGAAAACCTGCAAGGCAAATAATCAGTGCTTATTAATATTTTCTCGGAACAGCCTGTCAGGGGGAAAAATAAAACCCTAAGTCTTGGGAGCAAAAATGACAGTGTGACTAAAACTGGAACTAGGATCACATATTCAGAAAATACTTGCAATGATGTTTACTTTATCCATATCCATAGTTAAAAGCTCATTGTGTGTGTGTGTGTGTGTGTGTGTGTGTGTGTGTGTGAGTGAAGTGGGGAGCTCTCTCACCATATCTCATGGACTTTGTATCTGCAAACAAAAATCCATGCAGGCATTGGGGTTTTTAGGCCTTGAGATCAATGCACATCTTAGATTACTTTTTAACCATAAGGTCAGTGAAAGAAACTAACAGAGAAAAAAGGGTGTAATGGCCACTAGTGGGAGGAGGGGAGGTAAGAAGGAGAAAAATGAATTGAAATTGAATGCAAAGAGGAGAATAAATGATCTGTTTCTAGAATTAAGCGGAGGCAAGAAAGTCCACAGGGAGAAGGCAGGGCTGCAGCACGTACTTGGTTATAGGAACCAGACACAATTGTTTGGCATACAAATTACCTACACCGTCGGGCAGCTTCCTGTGTCGGTACTGAGGTTCCTGATGGGGTTCAGAGCTCGTGCAAACCCAAAGTCTCAGCCCATTTCTGAATCTCCATCATCTCATAGCAAAGACAGGAGGTAAAACAGGGTGCTAAGAACCCAATGTGGGGAGCAAGCCCTCTGCCCCACTCAGCTGCTTGCTGCTATCATAGGAACCCCCAGCTCCTATAATCTACTGGGATTCAGAAGGAAAGATCAGGATAAAGAACAGGGGCCAGGAAAAATGCAAGAAGGAAACAGTAGCACCCATTTAGTGCTAGCACAGCTCTGGACAGAATTGCTACCACCCTCTGCAGGGAAATCTCTGCTTCTGTGTTGTTCCTCTAAACAGAGAAGGTAGTACTGGCCAATTTCCAAACACATTCTAGTAATAGCTTACAAAAAAGCTATAGAGCACTTTAGCATCACAGAGTGTTATAGAAAATCTAAACAATAATCATGCAAAATGCCATGGCAACAGAAAATATATAGCAACGAAAAGTAGCAAACGGGAGGTAGGGTGCCCTCTAGGTTTCTTTCTGCATTTTCCTAGGGCCCTACATTGTCTCAAAACTATCTATTTTCTCTTTTTGGTGATGGCTGTTGTTTGTTTAATCCTACCATTGCCTGTAAAACACATCTTACGTATCAATTTTATTATCTTCCACCGTTTTCAAAGTTCTAGTTTGGCCTCCTGCTGCTTTTACAATAGAAGTTATAATTTCTACTGCTAGTCACAAGTGTTTCTGTTTGCACAGTCAGATGTCCCCACAGTCAGCTGGGCTTATGTCAAGGAAAGAGCCTTCTCGTTGGCTTGTACTTGGTGTGATGCCTGGGAGAGAGATGGGCACACAGGAAGCTCACATTCTTCACTGTAAGAGTTGAGAATGGGGAGGTGCTGGGCAGGCTGGCTCTCAGCTAGGTGGAGGTGTGTAGGTAAGTTCCTCATGTGAACAGCCATCACAGATAGCTATGCATATACCTCATACCTCAAAAACAAATCAAGATGATGGGGTCATTTTTCCTAAACAAAAAAAAAATGTGAAGCACAAGAAAACCCAAGTCATACAAAAGGAAGTGGTTTTACAACCCGGTCCAGCTGCTGAGGATACTAATGACTGGCCTGAGGGGGACTGTCCCAAACACTTGGTATGTCCATGCCCCATTCCACTTACTTTGGAAAACCTATGTGAACATGAGGAAAACTGTCTTATTTCCACATTAAAGTCTTCATCATTTGTGTCATCTTCTTCCTCAGTCTCCATGTGGTGATACTTCTCTGACCGAGCTGCAGAAAAATGTATAAGAATGGCCACAATTACTCAGAATATTTAGGTATTTTTTTATGACAAGTTTTTGCATCAGAGCAACATTTTGTTTAAGAACTTGTAGAGTAGGAGATTGGAAGAAGTCTCAGAAGTTGAGATGATATTTTACAAAGTAAAGGCCAAACAATGTCTTATGTCAGATAATGCACATACTATCAAAATAACTTGTGTCATCTTCGGATTCCAGTTGGGGAATAAATTCTGCCTTCTGTCTCAGCAAACTGTTCCAGTCTAGTGAACGGAAGAAGCGATGCTGTTTGACTTCAAACGCACCACCTGCAAGGGGAGAGGGAGACAGGGAGCAATGTGGTGAACCATCCTCCAAGCAGAGTAAACACCAGGGCTTAAGGACAACGGAAAAAACTCATCAGCAGAAAAATGAAGACATCATCATGGGAGCCATACATATTCATTCTACAACCAAAACTGGAAAAAAGAAATTCCCCTAATTTATCAGCAGGAGATCTGATTTTGCTAGCGGCAGTTGCTACGGCACAGTTTTTCTTTGCTAATTTTTTCACGACTTCCTCCATTTTTCAAAGGTTAATGATGCGGCCACTTAAAATCACATTATGCTGAACCTGGGGACATGGGTGCATGTTGGCCCAAAGCAGACTCACTCATTACAAACCCAGAAAAATTCTAACAAGGTGCAAAATATGTTCACAACAATATTTCCTCTGGAGGTCAGGTTAATAATGATGAATTTTTCCTAAATACTAAATAATGGTTACCATTCAATTTTATTGGATTGCTCATTAACATATGTAGGAATCAGGTTCTGTGGATTAGATTCTTGAGGAAGAAACTGACAAACCTGTTTGATAGGTTTATAATGCATCCAATAACAATCAATCACAATTCCTGAGTTTTGGGCTGCTTTTTGCCAAGTCAGCATGGTAGCACAATTATACGAGATGCTTTAAACTCAGCTCATGGGTTTTACAGAGTGATTTTTGAAGCAGAGGCTTCATCAAAAATATTAACACTGTATCCCACGTGAAGAGAAGAAAGTACACATCATCTAAAATCAGCAGGAGAATCGAGTTCCAGGCCTGCCACAAGCACATACTGTTGATAGACAAATAACAAAGAATCAATCCTGAAAAACCAGGAAGAGTGATTTCTCAATAATATTCAGGTCTAATCAGCCTCTCTACCAGAAGATCTCCTCCAGTTGTAATGTAAATGATTCTTTCTTGCAGTTGTCGTCCATGCCTGTCATCCTGGCCTCTGTGGGGTACAAAAGGAATAGAATGGGAAATGCAAGCTAGGTGGGAAATGGGCTGTGGGTATTGGTTGTGGGAAGGATGGCTCTGTTCCTTGTGGTTCAAAAATGTGGTTCAGTTTCATCTCTAGTGAGAAATCCAGCCAGAGAAATTGGTGTTCTGAAAACAATGGAATTCAGGGAGAGGAACAAAACAAGGGAAATCGCTCAAAAGAGGGAGAATGGTTTCTTTCCAAAGCCTTGGATTAGAATCCTTATCCGAGACTCCCTGGAGGTGTTTTCCATGTTTCTTGTGAAACACTGAGAACATACCAAGAGCAGGTGATTTCTGGGCCAACTTGAGGCCAAGTATTGCAATAGGTGCTCTAGATACCTTCTTTCTTTTAATAAAAATATTAAAAATAACCCCACAAAGTGGGCATTATCAACTCCATTTTTAGAAAATGGAGGAAGTTAAGGAAAAGTAATAAAGCACACTGACCCTAGGATGAGGATGAGAGGGGCTAAATCTAGGTCTGCCTAAAAACACCTCAATGCTCTGGTCCCACTCCCATACAAGGAGGAGCATGCTTTGGTTTCCTTCTATCCCCTCATCTCTCCTGCATCAGTGTGGAATAGAATCACAACTGCCAACCCGGGAGCTAAGCCAGTTCAATGACTACGTCACAACGCCTCTGCATCTCCTCCTCCAGGCCACCATGCCTCCTGGCTCTCATCTGGCCCAAATCAATGTTCTCCAATACAGATGGCAGTGTCATTTCCCTCTAGTGCTTTTACTCTGAAAAGCAGGATACAAAGCTAAGTGGGCTTACACATTTCCCTATCCAACCCCCTGGTGAGTGGCCTATGACATGGACCACTGGACTTCTAGACTGGTCATGGTGCCACTGCCTCACAAGGACCAGTACTTCAGCTGCTGCTCGTGGGGCCTTGTTAGTAGTGACACAGCTCTGACATTCTGGGCTGCTCAACTTTGTGACACAGAAGCAGTTTCTTTAGGGCTGAGGGCTCACACAGCCCCTGCAGACCATATCCCTCTGCCCTTCCTTCCCTCCTGTCCCCTTCTGGGACCCAACTCGATGGGAATTTCTGCTTCCTCTGTGATCAATGACAGATGGGTTTCCCCCAAGGAGTCACAGTCCACTGAGGCTCTAGCTCACATTTCTCATCCTTTTGCCTTTGTGCCCACTGAGAAAAGGCTGGCTATCAGTGGATTCTGTTTCATATGTACTCGAGGCAGGGAGGATTACAGGGATAAATTGGCGGGAAATGACCTCTGGATCAAACTGTTGGTAAAAGTGCAGGTGACAGCATTATGAGTTAAATGTAGATCACTCATGTAATGATACCTCTTTGTAAGAATTCACCAGGAAGGGAAGAAATGAGGAACTGATTATTTCTTGAGTTGCTGTTATGCACTGGGCCAATCAATGTCCTAGATATCTTCATGACTACTTCTACATTTAATCCTCCCAAGAATCCATGCCCATTTTCACAGACTAGGAAACTGAGACCAAGGGCTTGAGACCTTGCACCTGGCACACATGTAGAGTCCACATCTGTGCACCTCTGAAATTTAGCATTCCGCATTGCTGCACAACTGTCTACAAGTGTGACAGTATTGTTCAAGTAGAGCAAGGGTCCCAAACTGCAAGTTATGTTTTGGCCTGAATATTCTCCCTTGAGTTTTCTCTGCTTTCATGGAAATTTTTTAAACATCCATTATGTTCTTCACACCCTTTTTCTCAGCCTCTCTTGTCTCTTGGGCAAATGTGCATTTGCACATTTTCATGGTGCATTATTTTGCCTGTTAAATATGCATTAAACACAAAACGCTGTCATTGGAAGCAGCACAGCAGGGCTGCAGGATCCTCATTCTCACTCTCAAGGCCTTACTAGGACCTGTTGTGGTGGACCTGCCTGTTTGGCAATCACTTCTTCACAAAACTCAGAGCTTGGGAAGTTCATATGTCTCCATTGGACTTCTGCTAGGAGATTTGTCCCTCAAGCTGTCAAATTCTGAAAAGACTGAATGTAGCAGTCAATGGGAAAATGTGCTGAGAAATAACCTGCAGCATATGACACATTCTGACCATCGCCCTGGCCATGTCCTGTTAAGTGAAACCCACTCAAGGATCCAAGCATTCTTGGAGGAGGGAAAGAGGCATAATTTCAAGGGAAAAACTGCTCTAAACTGATACTTAGACACTGAAGGGCTCAGGACTTTTGGGTCTCCCTCAGAAAAGGTGTGTCTATTCCAATATATTTTTAATCAGATCTCTGGGTCCACTGAACAGGACATCTCAACAGGTATTTGTATGATCACAAGGCAATCTGAAAATGTCAGTGCTTCTGATATGTGGCTCAAGTGAGTAAAAATCACTCTGTAAGACTCTGCCCCAGTTCTCTGACACCACTCATCTCTCTTGAACCAAAAAGCAAATCTGACCACAGGTCAGAGACTGGGAAATAACAAGTTTGCTCATCACCTCAGACAAGTGGAAAAGCAAATACGGTGGGAAGTGAGAGGAAACGGAAAACACTTGGCTGAAGGAGTTTGGCTGGCTCAAACATAGGGCTATGATGCTATGTCTCATATGTTCAAAAGGAAAGCATGGGATTTGATGTGCAGCAAATTCATAGTGGCACCAGCAGTGGCACACCTGGTTCTAGAAGCTGCACCTGGATGACCTCTTTGTATTCTCACAATGATCTGAAGGTGTTGTTACTATACAGATGAGGAAATGACAAATAGGAAGGAAAGTGACCTGCCCTTGTCCACAGTGTCCAGATTTGCACTTGGGAATCTGACTCCAGAGTTTGTGCTTTTAGCTTTGATTTACATTGGCTTCTGAAGTCAAAGCACTGAAAAATGCACACGGAATCTAGTAAAAGGCTCAGCTCATAACTTTTTTTTTGTTTTAAACCTTCTTGGATTCTTTAATCCAGAGTCTACAGAATTTTTGTGTAAAGGACCAAGCAGCAAATACTTTAGTTTTTGTAGACCATATAATTGGTCATGATTACCCAACATTGCTGCTATGAAAGCAGTCATGGATAACATGTTAAATGAAAGGGTATTGTTGTGTTTCAATACAACTTTACTTACAAAAACAGGCAAAGGGTTAGATTTGGCCTACAGGCTGCTGTAGTTTACTGACTCTGCTCTAACACAGCAGTGATGGCAAATGTTTTAAAACTTTCAATTATTACAAACAACTTGCTGTGGCCCACGTGCCAGAGGTTCAGCACCACTACATTGTCAAAAACTCCAGTAATACAGCATTTGGTAAGTAAGGAAGAATAAGTTCCTCTAGGAATCCGTGGGAGAAAGTGGGTTGTAATATAAATACTTAAAATTATTTCAAATGATTTTTTTTCCTGGAAAAAAAGGGGGGGGGGAATTATTTCATCAGTCTTTTTTGATATTTCTATTAAAATAGAGTAGAATGAAACAACCCACCAAGCCAACAATTTTCACTGATGAGAATTACAGATAATGACTAGATTATATGCATTCATATTTAATATTTTAGACTCCTTAAGACAAATGCATATACTCAGGCAGACTGGGACTCTGTACTGGAATCTCTCAAGTCTGTTTACTCAGACTACAGGGAAGAAAAGGAAACCTAAAACTACTAGCAGAATAGTCAGGAAAAATAATCAGCAAGAAACAAATCTATTATCTCCTTTTTCTTGAAAAGCAATGGTTTTTAATTCTCTTGTGTCTTAGTGCTGATAGCCATGATAGGACAGCATGGTTCAACCCCAGGCACTCATTTCCAGCAATTAATTTGAGTACTGATAACCCATTTCAAAGTCTAAGAATCCTCATGGAAACATACTAAAAACAAAACCAAAAAAAGGTCCACATATCTAATTCTGTTTCAAATTATTTAAGATGCATGTTTTTCAGGACAGCAAAGTTGCATGTGCCTTTGGGGTTTATTTATTGAAACAAATTAAGAATTTGTGCTCTGCAAAACACTAAAATAAAGATAATAACCCTGGGAAGTGTCTACATTGCTCTGAAAAGGAAAACAAAATCCCAAATAATATTGCTATAATATGCTGCAGCCATGTCCTACATCAACTAACAGATGTGGCCTATACAAAAGCAAACACAAAAGCTTCAGATTGTTCCACAAAGACATTGTTTATTGCATCCTGGCAAAAATCAAAACACATGTGCTCTAACCTGTTCCCAGCCTCTCCAGGGGATTCTGCCTGAGAAGCAAAGTAATCAGATCCTGGGCATCCGGTGGTGGGGCCTCATCCTTTTCAGGCCAGTTGATTTCATCTAGAAAGAAGAAAAGTCATTTACAACTTTCCCGAAGAGGAGTCCAGGTTCAGAGCATGGACATCACCTGGGCAATTGTTAGAGATGCAGAATTTAAGGCTCCTAAAATCTATCGAACCACACAATCTGTATTTTAAGATATCCCGCTGACTCTTAGGCACAGTCAAGTTTCAGCGGCATTATTTTACAAGACATGAATAGCACCGGTTCCTGCAGGTTGGGGGCAGAAAATTTCAACAAGCAATATCACTCATCTGCATTTTGGATTCATATTTCCTTGCCAGAATTAGCTCCCAACAAGTTGCCCCTCCTGGTTATTAAGAGGCCTTAATATGACAGGAACTCTAAATACCTGCTTTTCAGGCCTACTCACGATGATCGTGTGATAGTAAGATTTTCTCTTACTATCCTTAACAGAGAATTTGGCCATGACCACAGAGATCTTCAGCTCCAAGAAGCAAAAAGTTATTTAAAAAAAGAAATATTTCTAAGAGACAAAGGAGAACACAAAATGCTAAGACTAAAGATAAGAGAAATACCCCAAGTGGTCATAATAACGGGAGTATTTAAAATCTGTCATAAATATCAGAATATGTTCTCACTCTAAAGGAGTTTGCCTGAAGATAGGTGTGTGTGCTTGCGTGTATGGAAATGCAATAAAAACATGAGTTATTTCTGTATGTGGCTGCCTCTAGCTTCCTCAGCTGCCGTTTAAATCTGATTTGGAAAATAAAACATGAATATGCAACTGAGCCGTAAGGCATCGAGAACAAAGCCAGCATTTGCTGCTTGTGTTAATTAAACAGTTGATTCCCCTTGCCACTCAGGCCTTAGTATGTCAGAGAATAGTCTAGTTATAAATCCATAAACAGCTCAGATATTGTATAAAGGGGCTATACACTGCAGGCAATTCACAAATCTACTTGGTTAAAGTTTACAAATATGCCTGGCATGCAAAGTCAGTGTTAGAAAATAATGCTGTGATTAAGAGGCTCCTCATATGCAAAATGAATTTTTCCATATTTCCATTGCTGGCCTGTGTTAGCACAGTCCAGAATAGACCAGAAATGGTTGATGGAGCTATTACTGATGCCTGACAAACTTTCAGGAAGAGAGGCCTCTTTGATCTATGCTTCATGGAAATTTACAAAATCAGCAGGTAGGGTAGTGGCAGATCCTATTTAATTATCATTTAGCTTTGCCACAAGCCACATAACAATAGTCAGGGTCAGCTTGCAGGGTAGGATCTAAAGGTTATTGAATTTTCAATGAAAGATGAACAGCTGTTACAGAAATAACATTACACCATAACAACTACCAATGAAATCATTAACAATCTGTGGATTCAATTTTGCTTCCTTCCCATTCTCATTATTTATTATTTGGCAGACATTTGTTTTAGGGTTTATTACATTTTTGTTAATTTCTTTATTATGCCATTAGCCATTTTTTCCCATTTATGTAAATGTTACTCACATTAACCTTTTCTTCCCTGTTGCAACTTTCCTATTATGGAAAAGACTGGACGACAATTAAATCGCTTGAAAATCCGACACCAGTTTCTTTCACACGCACACAAAACAATAAAAGTTGGGTGACATCACCAGCACATTTCCAAATTCCATGTTAACAAAACTTTCTCAGATCAATTTTCAACACACATTGCTCTCTTGAGATTGTGAAAGTCAGTTATGTACTATGATGAGTCCTTTTAAAATATTGGCTCAACAGTTTGATAAAGGTTAAAATTTTAGTAGTGAAAACTGTGACACTCAACAGATTGACATTAAATAGCTGCTTCCCATGGGTGGCTTAATGATAACTCCTGATGATATTTACCACTGATGACTTGTCCAAATAGCTCTTCTGGAGTGTCCCCGAAAAATGGCACACATCCAACCAGAAATTCATAGAGGATAATCCCCATGGCCCACCAGTCCACGGGCTTCCCATAGCCCTGTCTCAGAATCACTTCTGGGGCAATGTATTCAGGTGTGCCACAAACCTGAAAGATAATTGCAATATTAGAATAACTGGAATATTAGACATGAATTACAATGAGCAAGATGACTAAACAATTATCTTGCCTCAACTGCACCTGCTGAACTACACAGACTCATACAAAGACCTTAAGGACAGCAATTACATGTTTCTATAAGACCAAGGCAAATTAGCATTTTAATACTAAACAAGGGAAGTCAAATTCTGCTTGAGTGTTAAATTATGGTAATGTTTAGTTTCAAGTTGAGAATATAACCCTGTTTGCTAGTTTTGCGTATTTAAATACTAAAATATGTATAATCCTCGTATTTAAAATAATAATGCACTTTTAATCAGTCACTATCAGAGATAGCTTTACTATTAATATGACCAAATGGATTCACACCCTGGTTATTTCATAAAAGGATGACAGTTGAGATGTGTTTACCTTAAGTAACTTTACAATGAACAGATTGCAGGCACATGGTAATGAGGCATGCTTAAAGGGAAATGGGCCATGGCTTGGATTTTAGCATCCGTGATTGTACAATGCATCATGAGTTTCATGAGTACTCTACTGAGACTCCTGAATTCCTTACAAAAACAGTTTTCCATTTGTCTCTCTCACGCTCTCACTTGTGTGCAATTAGATCGTTCGTCTTGCTAATAGACCATAAGCTAGGGGAAGAATGTGGAAGGAGCGGACAGTTCAAAGAGGCCCACGGAGACAAATGGGAGCAATTTGCACTTTATTAAATGTAAGGCTTATATAGACATCTAAACCACCAGCACTAATGTGAAGACGGCTGACGCAAGTGGATTTTGAGTTTCATTGGCCATACCGTAGTTTGTATTTCTCCATAGAGCAGTACAGCCTCCCAGCTTACCTGTTTATCCAAGAACTCTCGAGCATCCTTCTCAATATGCCCCTCATAAAGATTGGTGGTCATGCTCATTAGTCCCACCTTAGATAATCCAAAATCTGTCAGTTTTATGTGCCCCATGGAGGTGACCAACAAGCTATGGGGCAAAAGGACATAGAGTACAATGAAGGTTTTTGTTTTTAAGATTTTCCCCTCCCCTTTTTGATTTGTAAAACTATTAAATGCATCTACTTTTTTGTTTTACAAAACCCAGTCTGGAAAGTGATGAAGTCACACAGAGACATCACTTTAGTGGCTTAGTGTAATTCACAAGAGAGGGCCAGATACAAGGTGCAGCTAATCTTTGTCAAAACAGCCACTCAAGTATCATTCCTTACAACACTCTGAAACTCTTAAGAGAATTCAAGAACTCTGACTCCTTTCCATTTGCAGAATAAGAAGACAGAAGAGAAAGGGCTACCCTGATATTCCCATGTCGTACATTAGGGATTAAGATAAACAAGCCTTCTGCGACATAAATGAGACACAGATAAAGAATTTGGACAGAAAAATGCATTGTTTCAGATTTCAACTTTCAGCTCTTATGTACATTTCTACTCAAACCCAAAACCTATATTTCTTATATTTAGAATGTTTCATTTTAAGTTAAAAAAAAAAATTAAACAGTACATACAGTATCGTATCAACTAAAAAACTGAATAGAGGGATTTTAAAAAGCAATCAGAAGGAAATATGCCAAAGTCTAATAGCTGTCTTTGATAATATTATCGATGAAAGTTTTTCATCTCTCTCTTGCGCTTTCCAAATTTTCAGGAATGAGCATGAGTGAGCTTTATCATAAAAATTTCAACAAACTTAAACTCTTTACGTATTAACGTGTAATGTTTTTAAAGACAGCTCCTATTAGTGGAGAAGGCATGAAATATTTAATAAATGGTATCAAGATGAACAGTTAGTCATTTGGGGAAAAAAGATTCCATCTGTATCTCAGATCAGACATCAAAATGAACTTCACATAAATTAAAAATTAATAAACAGCGCAAGTAAAATAGAATATAATATCAAGTATATTATTTTGGAATAGGGAAGGATTATCTGAATTTAACATCAAATGCAGAAACTATGCAGAAAATAACCCGTGGTATTCTATGTTGCTATTCAAAAGTATATCCTAAAGCACTTATAATTAACTTAATTCTGGCTTTAGAGTCCGCTTATCCTCATAAATTGTTTTTATAAGCATTATAACCTTTACAGAATTACATAAAAATTGCCACATATACTGTTAAAATAACTTACTTTAGACATGATGGAAGAATTTTAAAACATGCAAGTAGCATTGAAAGAATACATTTTCTAGAGACATGAGAAAGCTTAGTTATCTATGTAGAAGGAGACATATGTTTCATCACTGTACATACTTGTCTGGTTTCAAATCCCTGTGTACAATTCCATAATTATGCAAATATTCCAAGGCCAAGACTGTCTCAGCAAAATACATTCGGGCCATATCAACAGGGAGAGGACCCATGTTTTTCATTAA
>RJWT010025942.1:0-15985 GCA_004365215.1 Cuniculus paca | reverse complement strand
TCTCTCTCTCTATTTATATTTTGGGCTTCTCATATAAGAGAAATCACATGGTATTTAAACTTGTGAGTCTGGATAATTTTAATATAAGTTTAGGTGCTTTATATAAAGATGAACATAAATACGGTGTCACTTTGGTAATCTTGATTAAAATATGCTGCATCAAGATTGATGGAAGGTACTTTTCTGTTTATTTAAATAAAATATTTAAACCACAAAAAACCAAAATTATTATTGTTTTGGATGAAGGTAGCAAAATCAGAGAGAAGTTATTTACAAGATAAAATAGAAAATGACTGTTTGGAGAGCTACAAATAAGATTATGCTATTCTCATAGTTTTAAACATAGAGAGTAACCTTAATTTTAAAATCCAGAAAATTCAAACATTTTATACAATGTAAATATTTTACTTGCTGAAAATTCTTTTCACCTGGGTTCTTGTGAAATGAAAACATCACAACAGTAGTTCTGTTTGCTAGCTTTGGTGGCTACTCCATGCATGTGGTCATAAAACAATTATTATACTCCCACCCTTTCCCCCTGCATAGAGTGAAAGCAAAGGATACAGGGCAAATAGGGTGGAATCTGCAGGCTCAAAGAAAAATTCCTGAAATTGGGCTACTGCAGCAGTAAATGGGAAATCCTATGAGATTGTTGTCAGAAGCTTTTTATTCCCTTTAGGTCTATCTATCTATCTATCTATCTATCTATCTATCTATCTATCTATCTATCTATCTCACAAAGGACTCTAGCCTTGGTTGTTTAGATGCACTGTAAGGGCAAAGAGAAAAGGGCCACAGAATTCTGTTTCTTCGCTGTTTTATCTAGATAAACAGTGACCTCCTGCTCAAAGGAGTTTACTTATACACAAACCCAGACTCTCTAGGACTTACAACTATCTTTTGCTTTTTTCTCATTTCTCTCCTTTCTTATGTTATGATATTTATCACTTCTTTTGCTTTACTTAAAATATTTTTTATAACCTGAATAGACATTGTTTAAAAGGAGACATACAGATGATATATAAAAAATGTTGAACACTATTAATCATCAGGGAAATTCAAATTAAAACCACAGTGAGATGCTGTCTCACTTCAGTTAGAATGGCTGTTCAAAAGACAAAATATAACAAGTGACAGTGATGACCTAGAGAAAAAAAGAGCCTTCGCACACTATTAGTGGGAATGTAAATTAGTATAGCCCTTATGGAAAATAATATGGAAGTTCCTCAAAAACTTATAAAGTTGTCATATATCCCAGCAATCCCATTAGTGAGTATATACTCAGAGGAAGTGAAATCAGAATGTGGAAGAGGTATTCACACCCCCATGTTTACTGCAGCACTACTTACAATACCCAAGAAAGGGAATCAATCTGACTGCCCATCAACAGACCAATCAGACGAATGGATAATGAAAATGTAGTACATATGCAATGGAATGCTATTTAGCCATAAAAAAGACATTCCTATCATTTGGAACAATGTGGATGAATCTGAATACTGTGTTAAGTGAAATAAGCCATACACAAAAAGACACTGTATGATCTTACACATATAGGATCTTAAACATAATACTTATAAAAATCAGTTAATTTTTAAAAAGAATATGATTATCTTAGACTAGGGAGGGAAAGTTAAGAAGGAAGTGGGGCGAGTTGGGCCTCGGGATACAAAGTTACAGTTAGATAGGAGGAATAAGTTCTAGTGTTCTCTTGCATTAATATAGTTAACACTAATGTATATTTCAAAGTAGCCAAAAGAGAGTTTTGTATATTCCTACCACAGAAATAAGTGTGTCAGGCAATAGATATGCTGATTATGCTGATTCGGTCATTATACAAACATCACATTAAGCCCCATATATATTTAATTATCAATTAAAAATAAAACAAAACTTTAAAAGTTTTTAGAATAATTTTACACAGTATTAAATTTTAATGGACAAAACTATGAAATGTAATATTGCCTGTATATCCAAGCCACAAAGTCTTCTTTTTAAAAAACAATTACTATTATCCGTTTCACATTGCATTTCAGAGACATATTATGTGTATAGGAATTAAAAAAATACATGTATTCTTTATAAAGAACACACCTACATATATGATAGAATTCTTTACATATCGATCTGCATTTTTGTCTTCCTTTACTTGACATCTCAGATCATGTCACATTTTAGTCGCCACATTTTTAAAAAATTCACTAGGACATTCTAAAGTTATAGATATCCTTGCCAAAATTACCTCATTTCTGACATTTTAGTTCTTTTCAGTTTTTTAATACAAATTCTACTGTAATGAATATCACTGTATGATAGTGATTTTATGTATGTGTAAGTATGTAAGAGCTACAGGTTAAAGTGGGCATTTTCTTGGTCCTCTCTGTTATTTCTGTTTTTCTCTTGTAATGATTTCTACTCAGCTCATATATTATTTCTGCCTATTTCTTTGAAGTTTGTTCCTTATTTTTTTGCTTGCTTGCTTGCTTGCTTTTTTAATGGTTCTGGGGTTTCCACACATGGCCTTCACACTAAGTTGCTTAGTCGCTCAAGCTGGGCTCAAAATTGTGATCCTCTTGCCTGAGCTTCCCTAATCTATTCTGTTTTTATGTATTTGAAATACATATTTTAGATTCCAAGTGGAAATGAGATCATATAGTCATGCAATGTTTTTTATTGTTTGTGGCATATTAAATTTGATAAAATGTCCTCTCAGTTTTATCTGAGTATTAAAAACAGCAAAATATCCTTCTTTAAGGATGAATTTTACACCTACATGTATATATTTATATATTATATCTAATGTATGATAGATGTATTTCTTCATTCATTCACTGATGGACACTTCAGTTGTTTCTGTATCATAGCTATTGTGAGTAACACTTCAGAGAAGGGTATCTTTATAAAGTAGTGATTTCATTTCCTTCAGTGTTCTTCAGATAACATTATGCTTACATCACATATAACATTACATCCCCATCATTCTTTATGTTTTTATTGTATACTTTTTAAATTAGACCATAAACTAACTATAGAATGTTTTTAAAATATCAAGATATAAAACAAAATGTATTTTTTATTTACTCACACATTTTTCATGTGCAGTTCTCTTCATTCCTTGAAGAGATTTGTGTATATATGTGGTATTTTCCTTTATCCTGAAGAACTTCATTTAGTATTTTTTATAGTTCATATTTTCTGACCACAGATTCTCTAAGCTTTTGTTTATCTTAGTTGTAAAAGTATTAGGGAAATGTCTTGATCAAACTATAGATTTGAGACAATACTGTTGTTGTTTCCTGATTTCTGGAATCTAATTTCCTTAATTTCCTTATCCTTCTTTTCTCTGAATTCTACTATAAATCAAATAATTGACTAGTAAAGTTTAAGATGACTCTGTCATTAACCAGTTTGGAAGATGAGATTTTCATTAACCCTTTCATTAACCCTTTATTTCACCACCTCTCTTTCATTTTGTCAGTATCAAGAAATATGAACTCTTTTCAAATTAAATGTAGGTGACCCAGTTGGAAAGTCTCTTGTTTTACAAATTACAAAGATACGATACGTAGTCTCATTTATCTAATTTCACTTTAAGCCTTTGTAAGAGCAGCAACACTAGGGCATGACAAAGCACTTTACAAAACTAATGGAAAGTTTTATTTATTTTTTTTTAACTTCTTGAAACATTTTCCACAGTTACTAAAAATTTCTGTTTTTGCATATAAGTTGAGGCCGTAGAAGAAAGAAAAGTAAAGGACTTCAAGATACTCATTTCTCGCTTCGTTGTTACATTTTAGGATGTTTTATGTCTTGCTGTTGATAAATATGTTTAACAGGAGTATATACTAACCATTCTCATCTCCGTCACCCTTAGGGGACCACTTTTGAACTACTGTTCTTCTCTCACTTTACATTCCATCCATCAGCATATCTTGTGAGCTTTACCTCTAAAATGTATCTACATGTAACCACATTTTTTGCCTCCAGTGCTCTCCTTTTGTATAAGGAATTTTTATCTTTTATCTGAACTTTTCCAATAGTCTCTTAACTTGCCTCTCTTGTTTTTAGTCTTAGTCCTAAAACCCTATGTACTACACATCAGCCAGTCATCCTTCTATAATCAATGTCAGGTTTCTTCTCTGTGCCCGGCATAGTCCGGTCCTACCTCTCAAGGCCTATGCATTTAAACCCTCACTCACTCTAATTCAGATACCCTGGTCTCCTTGCTTTTCCTTGAACATGCTGAGCATTTTCGAGGATTTATTTGTAGTTTTCTTTGCATGGAATGCTCTTCAAGATATTATTAAAGATGTCCTCATCTGTCTATGAAATCTGCTCAAAGTCGTATCACAAAGCACCACTAAAGTAACAACGCTTGCCCTTTACCATCATGGTAGCATGGTCACCCTCTCTGCCTTTATACCTAATGAAGAAAGACGTTGAGAATATTATGCAGGCTAAGTGAGAATTTCCAACAGAAGTTTGTTTCTGATTATATACGAAGTGTACGCACACTTATTTTTGCATGTGCATTTTTTGTTTGTTAAGCAATTGTTTTACTACCTCATATACATTATGAATTCTTTTTTTCTGAGTCTGGCTTATTTCAACATAATCATCTCTAAATCTCTCTATTTTTCCTACAAATGACAGAATTTCAGTTTTCCATGTGGCTGAATAACAAATACTCTGTTACACATATATGCCATGTTTATTTATCCATTCGTCTGTTGATAGGCACTTGGGCTGACTCCATATCTTGCCTATTGTGTGTTGTGCCACAATAAATATGGGTATGCATATGGTATGCTGACTAATTCCTTCAAATGTATCCCAAGGAATAGTATAGCTGATCAAATGGTAGCTCTATTTTTAGTTTTAAAAAAATCTTTTATTGGCATATGTGTGTGATACATAATAATTAAACATGTGTATGTTGTATTGTAATCATTTTCAACCCTCTTATCTTCTACCCTCCTTTCCCCCCACTTCTCCTGATCTTCTTTCCCATCTTCAAAAAAATCACCCTCCCTGTTTTGTACCATCTCTCCTTTATTTTATTCTTTATTTGTATTTTACATTTCTCATAGAAGAGAAACGTGATATTTAACCTTCTGTGGCTGACTTATTTCATTGAACACTGTAGTCTTAAATTCAATCCGTTGTTACTATGACTTAAATTCACCCTTCTTTATGGCTGAATAATACTCCATTTTGCAAATATACCACATTCACTTATCCATTTGTCTATTGATGGGCATCTAAGTTGTTTCCATAGTTTAGCTGTTGTGAATTGTGCTGCTATAAACATGGGTACACAGGTATCTTTCCCCCTACATCCTTAACAGTACTTACTGCTTCTTGTATTCTTGATGATAGCCATTCTCACTGAAGTGGGATGGAATCTCAATGTACTTTTTAATGGAATGTCCCTATTGGCTAAAGATGTTGAACAGTTTTTCATATTTTTATGTCTATTTCTACTACTTTTGAGAAATATCTGCTTAATTCATTTGCCCATTTATTGATTGTGATATTTGTTATTTTGGTGTGTTTTTTGCTTTATATATTCCAAATATTAATCTTTACTCAGAAGAGTAGCTGGTAAAGATTTCCTCCCATTCTTTAGGCTATCTTTTCACTGTTAGTTGTTTTCCTTACTATGCAGAAACTTTTCATTTGATGTAGTTGCTCTTGTTGATTCTTGCTATTATTTGCTGTGCTATTGGAGTCCTGTTCACAAACTATTTGCCTATACCTATGCCTTCAAGTTTCCCCTTTATTTTCTTTTATAAGTTTCAAAGTTTCAAGTCTTATGCCTAGGTCTTTGATCCATTCTGGGTGAGAGGGATCTAATTTCAGTCTTCTACAAGTGAATATTCAGTTTTCCCAGCACTGTTGGCTAAAGAGATTAACTTTTCTCCAGCATATATTTTTGACTCGTTTTTCAGAATCAGATGGCTATAGTTACATAGGTTTGTTTTTGTGTCTCCTGTTGCATTCCATTGGTATATGTGTCTATTTTTTGTGCCAGTACCATACTGTTTTTGTTACTATGGCTTTGTAGTATAATTTAAAATTGGGAATTGTGATGCGTCTAGAGTTTCTCCTTTTGCTTTGGATTGCTTTGGCTATTCTGGCTCTTTTGTGCTTCCATCTGAATGTTAAGACTCTGAATTCCATCTGAATTTTTTTCTGTTTCTCTGAAGAATGTCACTGGTATTTTGAAAGGAATTGCATTGAATCTGTAGATCACTTTTGGTAATATGGATATTTTGATTATTTATTCCACCAATCCATGAACATTGAGAGTCTTGTCTTCTTGTGTATTCTTCAACTTTTTTCTTCAGTGTTCTGAAATTTTCATTGCAGAAGTCATTTATCGCCTTGATTAGTTTGAGCCCTAAATATTTTATTTTATTTGAAGTTTTTTTGAATGGAATTACTTTTGTGATTTCTTTCTCAGCTTGTCCAGTATTGATACATAATAAAGTGATTTTTAAATGATGATCTTATATCCTGCTGCATTGCAGAATTAGTTTATCAGTTCTAAAATTGTTTTGATAGGTTCTTTAGAATCTTCTGAGTATAGTGTCATATCATCTACAATCAAAGATAATTGCACTTCTTCCTTTCTTATTCATATCCCTTTTATTTTTTTCTCTTGCCTAATTACTCCAGCTAAAAATTCCAAAATCTATACTGAATAAGAGTAATGAGAGTGGACAACCTTACCTTGTTCCTGAGCATTAGAATCTTGCTTGATAAGTTTGGACTTGGGACTGAAGATTATAGTGGAAGCCCTTAAGATGTGTAATTCCCCAGCTTTAGGCAGCCATACTATTTGCATATGTTGGAGAATAAGCTGACTCATGAAGACAATGAGATTTAGGTATATCTTTGTACATTTCTGTTTTTCTGTAATTCTTCCTTGCATTCACTGAGATATTCCTGTAAATTTCTGTTTGCTAAGTCAGTGCAAGATATTTCTGGTTACCTCTAACCAGAAGAGTCCTGACTAATACACTCATTTATGAACAAGGTGACTGGTAGGAAATACAGGTGGATATAAAATCCATACCCTCATCCCAAGCTGCCCGAACCCAAGAGTGTATCCAAATATAGAAAGTTCGTATTCCCCTAATTAAATTATGAAAATATGCAAATTGATGAGTAATTAAAAACATTCAGCAATTTTCATAAAAGCCATTTTGTTCAAACTTAGAATGGTTTCAGATTTTTTCCTCTTGTTTGGTATACTTATATCAGAGTAATACTTCTGCACTTTTATAGGGTGTAATGAAATCAGTAATAATAAGACCAGGCTTTTCTGGTTATTTAGATTAAATGAAGCTTTGGAATAGAAAAAAGTTTCATGCAGTGTACATTGCGTCATATGAGTGAATGTTAGCCAAGTCCCAAGGGATAAAGCTTTATCACTGGCAGGGTAGCTGCTAGAGCTGCTCTGGCGATCGGCACTTTGTATTTAATGTTTTAAAATATTTGGCGAGCACATCAGAAGGAAGGTTGTAGCTGTTTCCATTAATTGGACTTTAAAAATTAATACAGCAAAGCAGTGTTCTGATTTTTGCCCTTTGGCATTGACCAGAGAAAGAGAACCCAGAGTACTTTTCTCAGCTCTATCTTGTTTTTAAAGAAGGTAGTGGTATTAAAAAGAAATTATTTACTTTAAATGGTACTGTGTCTAGCTGCATTGTGGGGTTTTTGTTTTAATGTGTACATAATCTATCTACAATAATATGTAGGGATTTTTTAAAATATAAGACCTCATTTCTAACAATCTCCATTTCTTCAAACAAGCTGCTAGATGCAGGAAATTTGACTGCTTTGGTTTTTATTTGTGTTCCTAAGTCCTTGCCACCTTCTTATGGAATTATAAATGAAATAGGATAAGAGAATACAAAGTATTATTGATAACTTACAAAGTAAAGTTTTAGTTTTTCAACTTTCCAATTAACTAAAACTCAAAGTATATATTTTCTCTGTCTTCAGAATTAGCATGACGCTACCGCACGTGAATTGAGGTTTTGAGAAATACTGATTTTTGAAATTTTTTCTTTTTTTACTTTTACTTGGGGTTAATATTCCAAGTCAACAGACTAAGCTACAAATTGAGAAAGTTCTTCAGCTACTCTTATTGTTTCCTCTAAAATAGAGAGTGTAGAGAATGAACTAATCTCTTCCCAGTGTATCTGCACTAAGATTCCATTGGTGGCACAAATGTGTTCTGTGCAAAGATTAGCTCCCTGATACTTTGCTGAGCCCTCAAAATTTGAACAGTTGCTATTAGATCTGTATCTGGACCCTTGAGAGTTTGGTGGGCACAATTATAAAAGTAGAGAGCTTCGTTTTAGGCAGGACTGAGTAAAATTATTATTCTTCCTTTTAATAGTTATTTCCTTCCCTCCCTCCTTCCCTCTTTGTCTCTGTCTCTGTCTCTGTCTGTCTCTGTCTCTGTCTCTGTCTCTGTCTCTCTCTTTCTCACTCTCTGTCTCCCCCTCTCTCTTTCAGTTCAGCTGGCCTTGTTCAACCCATTTGGTAGCCCAGGCTGGCCTCAAACTCGGTAATCCTACTCCCTTCGTTTGCCTCTGCTTCCCGACTGCTGGATTGCAGGTGTGCGCCATGCCTGGCTGTTATTATTTTTTTAATCTACCACAAAAGGCTGTAGTGAGGTATTACATTAAATTGCAGTCTCTGGCACTTACAGTTTCCTTAGTATTCCTTAGTTCTACACCGCCCCAAGTTTTTGTCTTTCATGGTCATGAGCCCCAGTGCTAGCCCCTGTAGTCCTGTCTTTTGTCGCTCATGTAAATAATAATGCTCTGTGTTTGGTTTCATGATATTGCTGTTTTTGCTGCTCCCTAACCTTTTCTTTGTGCCCTATAGAGCTTGTTCTATAAGCCTGTGTTACCTTAAGTCCTCAGCCTTTTCACAGACTTATTCCTATAATGGTTTACATTTGGAGCTATCCCAAGAATATGACTACCCTGCATCCTTCATAAGTTGGAAACGACTTTGTTTTCTTTATTGTACATTCCTTATGCCTGCGGCATTGATTGCTCAGTATTGTTCAGTTCCCTTTTTGCTGTTCATAATTCATCACTTCTCTATTCTTAGCCTAAAGTAATCTCCTCTTATACAACTATCTTTTCAACAATATGACTGTTCTTTCTTTGGTTGCCTTTTACCAATCTCCAAGTTACTCCTTATATGAAATAAAAGCTCATACTGCATAGTCTTTTCCTCTAATCTTGTATTATGTTACTATTCTAGATGTCATAACTGGGTTCAGTGGAGCTGTCCTGGCTGATAACATACTCACACAATTTCCTGACATTTTTAACTTCATATATATCCCCTGTCTTGCTACCCAAGATGACTCTACCCCTGAAATCTTATCTCTCTCCCATAATCTCCTATTCTTCCAGCTTACTCATGCATTTATTTGATGGAATTAAGACTCCTAGTACTTTTGCCATTTAAATTCTCACAATTGAGCACATTGTTCATCTTTCTTCCTTATTCATTGTTGGCCTTATGAATCAAAACTTGAGCAAGTTTCTTGTCATCTCACTGAATACCTTGATTTCTTTATAATCACTTCCACCCAGCAAATCTCCAAAGGTGAATCAATTTAAGTGGCTATGCTGGCAGCAGTTCTGTTCCTGTTCACTCCTCCTGTTTTCCAGAGCAGAGGTTTTAAAAGTGTGATCCCTGTACCAGATGCATCACTATTACTGGAGAGCTTGTTAGAAATGCACATTTGTAGACCCCATTCCACACTTACTTAACCTACCTCCATAAACTCTGGTTGTAGGTTATAACAGTTTGTGCTTCACTAAAGCCTCCTTGCCCTTCTGATGCACACTAAAGTTTGATAATCAGTGCCCCAGAACATTTAATTTATAATTCTACTTCTTTCCTTACTCTTTCTTTCTGCATCCCTGTTCACCATTAGTTCTAGTTGTAGCTTTAGCTTTACAGAAAAAATGGAAGCTATTAGGCAATGAGTTTTATCAACTTTGTCAATGCCAGATCCCCTCCATGATTTCTCTTGTGTGTATATGTTTGGTTGCAAGCTGGACACTGTGTGTGGGATTGTAGGAACAAAAGTAAGTACTATTTAGATGTGGAAATGGGTCAGTGTCTTCTGCAAGGCTGTTAAAATAGTTAGTCAAAATGTACACTATGCTTAGCTTTTGTTGTTGCTTTGGCTCCCTTTGTACTCAGGGTTGCTATGAGGTAATAGGTGTTTAGCCAGTTTGTTTTGTTTTGCCAGTTTGTTTTGTTTTGTTTTGCTGTTGTTTTCAATCAATGTTTTTCCTCCACTCTAAGCTTTAGGTCTTTCTTTTGTGCTTATAGTGGAGTGAATTTCTCTTTGTGCTCCATCCCAGTAATGCACTTTTTTTTTTTTTTAAATTCTTGCTAGCCTGGTAGTAGATGGCAAATAGGATACTCTGTTGTGATTCCATTTCATTCTTGAGATTTGTGGTGGGAATTTTTCAGTGATCGCGCATCTTCCTGGATTGTTCATGTTAGGGCTGCAGGAGAGTTTGCAGCTCTTCTCTTACTGGCTTAAGGCTTGTGTATTGTAGGGAAAAGGATCTGGGTGTTCCTGAAACAGTGACCACCTGCCTCTCCCAGGATGGTACCAGTGAGGGAAGCTTTCTCTTGCGTTCTTCCTTGTACAAAAATTGGTTTATGAACACTGATGCTTGTTCATGGATACAAGTTTTCTTGA
Source organism: Cuniculus paca (assembly GCA_004365215.1). Taxonomy (NCBI): domain Eukaryota; kingdom Metazoa; phylum Chordata; class Mammalia; order Rodentia; family Cuniculidae; genus Cuniculus; species Cuniculus paca. Next base: position 5,223 of record RJWT010025942.1, on the reverse strand, counting down.
ATCTGTGGCTCCAAGAGTTTTATGTTTTCATAGTAGTCCAGATCTGGCCTGTAGTAATTCGTTTAAAATGTCAACTGGACTCTTCTTACTCATTTTTTCCACTTTCTTTTAATTTCTTGTCCCAAGTGAGTCAGTGCTCACATCCCGTCTCTCCTTAGAGATATTTGTTTGTCCTTAGATTTCAGGTTAGTTTGTTTCTCTATAATTTTAGTTCTATTAAGTGTGAAGGAAGTTGTACCTTGTATACTGTTTAGTTTTTTTTTCTTGTTGCCTTGAGAGCTTTTCTGTACATCCTGAATGAAAGTTATTTTTAAAGAATAATTTATTCATTATCACTATTTCATTATATTCCATTTTCATATGTCCTCACTCATGCCATTCTACAGTTCCTTAAAAGCTTACCAATAACCTGTTTGAAATCTAGTGGGCCTTTTCAGGTTTTGTTTTATCTCTCTAGTACAGGTGTTGTTATCAATTACTCCCACCTACCTTAAAATTGCCAACCCATTCTGCTTTTATTGGATTTCTAGAAGTTCCTTCTTAATTTTATCTTTCATTTTAAAACAGGAAACAAAATCATTAGTTTCTTAGTTCATATTATTAAAGTAATTTAATTATTAATATAAGCAGTTTTTAGTACTCATAATGCCACCATTAGCAGAAAACAACCTGTATAAATGTTCTGTCTAAATGGCCAGTGGTTTTCCTAATGAATTCACAGAAGCATATGTGTTCTTACATTTAGAAAAAAATATTTCATACTTTCATCACTGTTTTCTCATCAATGTTGCATCTCACATGTCATTATCTGGAATATGTAGCCAGTCATTGTATAAATGTGTCATAATTTATTAGATTAGTCACAGAACTGGAAATAGATTGTTTCTACATTTTTGGACAGAATTCAGCAAAAGAGTTCCTGTTGATAAACATGACTATGTGTGTCTCAGTTGAATGGCTTTGTAAAAATGATGTTGAGTCAAATATATTAGATAGTTTTAAAATTTTCTCTTTTATTTAATATATAATGAATTACTGGGAGTTTTTATAACAGCTTTACCTAGAAATTATTCACTTGTATAGTTCATTTAAAGTATAAAAGTTAATGATATTTTAGTGTATTTGTAGAGTTATGCAACCATCACTACAATTTTTAAATTTTTTAAAATTTTTATTTTTTTATTAGTACATAGTTGCGGCACAAAATGATTACATTTATTGTGGAGAGTTGGTATGTGAACATAACACATTTTAATTCTTTTTTTATTCCCTACCCCTCCCATCCCTCCCTGCTGCTCCTTTTGACTCTTGGTCTCTTTCACACTTGCAAAAACTTTATTTCCACTTTTTCCCATCAATTATTTTTTTTCCATCCCCTTCCCTTCACCTCCCTTTCCCCTTGTTCTATTTTCTTTCCCTTTTGAAAAAGATCTCTCTACTTGCTATTATCTATGATTTATATTGGTCTTTATGTTTGGATTTTCTTATATAAAAGGAATCATATGATTTTTTTAAAATTTTATTTTAAAGAGATAAAGAAAAATAGAAATAAAATAAAACAGTTTCAAATCAAGCTAATAGAATAACAATAATTAATACATTGCAGATTGTTATCTTCATAATAGTTACTCAGAGTGCAAGATATAGGCATGAAACAATGTCCAGTGTTAGCACAAATCTTTCTTTTCAGTGAACTAAGAGAAACCAGCTATATAACTATCCTAACTATCTTGTGTATATATATATTTTTTTCCCTTTTCTCTTCTTTCCTTTCCCCTTTCCCCCATCAGTCTCTCTCTCTCTCTCTCTCTCTCTCTCTCTCTCTCTCTTTTGAACAGTTTCTTCCCAATTCACAGTATCTGTTGTACCTTTTGGATCCTATTTACTCATTGAGCTTCTTATACTAGTGAGACAATGCAATGTTTATACATATAGGTCTGATTTATTTCACTTACAAGTTATGGTCTCAAGTTGCATTCATTTACCTATAAAAGTCTCAGGTTTATCCTTTTTATGACCAAGTAATACTCCATTATATATTAAAAAGCCACATCTTTTTTTATCCATTCCTTGGTCAGCAGCCATTTGGGTTGTTTGCAAGATGTAGCTATGCTATTTAACCTTGTTTACTCACTTATCCTAATTTTTTTCTTGTTGTTTGTCCTTTTCTAAAATACTTTCCTTGGCATTTTTTACACACTTAGTTATGTCCTGTCTGAATATAAACAGATTTATTTTTCACTCAATCCTGTCTTTTAGTTATTCTTTTTGCTTTAATGATATGGCTAAGACTTCCTTAGGAGTGATCAGAGTTTTACTTAAAAAAAGAAAGGAATAAAAGGCATCTCAACTGGTAAGGAAATCCCAGTAGCATTTTTTGTGAATAAATGTAAGCTGATTATAAAATTTATGTATAAAGGCAAAGCTAAAGGAATAGGTAAACTCACGTCACATATCTTTACATAGTTACTGTTTTTAGGGGGAAAACATCTTTCACCTTTAAGTGTTGCTAGCTGTACATTTTCTCTAGATTTCTTTTAATAGGTTTATAAGTTTCCTTTATTTCCAGTATGTTGAGTTTCTGTCATGAAAATATGTTGTATTTTGCTGAATTCTTTTCTTTATCAATTGTTACAATTATGTAGAATTTTTTTCTTTAGACTATTAATATGATGGCTTCTATTGACTGATTTCCAAACAACAAACTTTTGTGATAGTCCCATGTTAAACCCCACTTAATGGTGTATGACATGCTAGTATTTTGTTGAGAACTTTTAAGTGTATGTTTGTGGGGCATATTGGTTTGTAGTTTTCTTTTATTATTATATGTTTGATTAGAAAAGACCAAGTTTCATGCTCTTAGTGTTGAAGGTACAGTGTGCAATACATTGTCATTAATTTGAAGAAGGTGCCCCAGTGTGCCCCACATGCCTTAGAAATCTTTATCATTGTGACAGGACTTTCTATCTTTGTAGGTCTTATCTCTTATTTCTTAGAGAGTAGTTTTCTTAAAAGGCATGGAGTATATTTGATACTTCCAATGAATTAGACTTAATGACTATAAGACCATCAGTATAATGGGGCAAGATAATATTATGTGAAATGCCCAATCTGTTCAGTTCTCTTTCAACTACACTGTAATAGGAAGCAGATTAGTCTACCTTCCAGACTAAGCACTTGTCACAGAGTTCCCAATTCACGTGAAAACAATGATCAAAAAAGGTGGAAAATTTAATATTGAATATCTCATTTAAAAGAATTTCTTTTAAAAAAATTTTTAAAAAAATTCACGAAATAAAAAAGGAGGAAGGGAGACTATACCAAAGTAAGTTTTGGGTGTCCTTTTAGTTACCCAAGCAAGGAAAATAAGTTACTGATAATGAGTTAAATTTTGTTTGGTTGCAGTATCTGAAGATATGTATTCTGAAAAAATCTAACATTTTAAAAATTGTTAGCTTTTCCATAAGTTAAAGGCCTTGCAAACAACACCAATAGTTTCTTAAAAAACAAGACTATAAAGAAAAAAAGGCAAATTTTTTGTTGGCTCTGTAGTAGTCTCTTTGAAACAATTATAGACAGAATTTTTTTAAAAAGTAGTATAATTTAAAGTGGAATATGCTAAGATGTATTAAAACTTAGAGTACAAAGATATGTGTTGAACAGAAGACTCAGTTGAACAAATTTATAAAACTCAAGTTTAAGAATCATAGTTGTATTATTTATCAGCAGATACTTTGTGGAAAATACTAAATATTTGCTTGTGTTTTATATTATTGAATTCATAATGTTAACAGTAAACTTTATTCCTCTCAGGGATTTAAACATTGTCAGAAATAGATATTGAATATCCTGACCTTTTTTTGCCATTCAAGGGAGCTCTGAGCTACATCCTTCATCCATTTCATTTCACTTTATTTTATTTTATTTTTGAGGCAGGTTCTAAGTTGTCCAGACTGGTCTTGAACTTGTGATCCTTGGGTCTCTGCTTCCTGAGCAGTTCAATTTACAGGCATGTGCCACCACACCCAACTCCTGACTTTCATCATTGCACAGAAGTGTAATGCCTTTACAGTTATAATGTTGTAGTATGAATTTTAAAACTCAGTAAAAATTGAAACTTTTCCAAATGAGAACTTTAACCCCTGTGTCAAGCAGGATGGCTTGGGAAATAAACTTTTGTTAAAGACTGGCTAATGCTTTTTTAATTCATTGTGTAGCAAACCATGCTTATATGTGGTAGGATAGTTTTGATGATAACATGGCTCCAATCATGATAATGTCAACATGTTTTGTATCAGCCTATGTTATCAGAAGTCAAAACAAGAAGTGAGATTTTTATTCCCCTACTCAGAATAAGTCTGTTTTCTAAACTCAAGTTATAGTTTCAGGAGACAACCTATAAAATGGGAAAAAGTTCTTACTGGCTGCTCCTCTGACAAAAGACTAATACCTAGAATATACAAAGAAATATAAAAAAATCAGATTTCTCTGCTCCCCAGTTTATAACAAAGACCTAATGAAAAAATGGGGAACTGAAATGAATAGACATTTCTCAGAAGAAGAAATACAAATGGCCAAAAAATATGTGAAAAAAATGCTTAGCATCTCTGGCCATCAGAGAAATGTGAATTGAAGCAACAAAAATATTCCATCTTACTCCAGAAAGAATGGCTCTCATAAAAAAAAAATCAAACAATAACAAATGCTGGCAAGGCTGTAAGGGAAGAAAAGCACCATTTGACATTATTGGTGGGAATATAAACTGATACAACCTCTATGATAATCAATATGGAGAGTTTTCAAAAACCTGAAGATAGAAATTCCATTCAACCCAGCTATTCCTCTTCTGGGTATCTTCTTGAAAGAGTTAAGACACATGTGTAGCCATGTTTATGGCAGCCCCACTCATAATAGCTAAGTTTTAAAAGCAGTGTTTACGTTCATCAACAGATAAATGGATAAAGGCAATATAGTATTTATACATGATGAAGTACTACTGTGCCATCAAGAAGAATACATTTGAGATGTTTGTAAGAAAATGAATGCACTTTGAGGCCATAATGTTAAGTGAAATAAGACACACAAGCTTAACTACCTTATAAACTTCTCTGGTATGGGAAACTCAAAAGTATACATAAATTGTAAAACAGAGACAGTATGAAACGAGGAGATAGATTTGCAAATAGGAAGGCAATATAAGAGTTGGAGGGAGGGAGAAGGGAA
>RJWT010025941.1:0-15978 GCA_004365215.1 Cuniculus paca | reverse complement strand
ACTGTAAAAATTCTATTTTTGAATGCTGGGCCAAGGTGATATTTGGCTTGCATTCACCAAGACATTACATGCGTGTTGCTACCCAGATAAAATGGGAGAAGTAGAAAGTACCAGTTTCCATTAGTTCTATCAAATTTGACGAAATAACACATACACTACAATAAAGGCTCCTATTACTCTTTCATCAGGAAAAAAATTCTTACATAATAAAAAAATTATTTTATATAACAATAAGTTTCTTTGTGGTTTTAAAAACCTAACACATTTACTTTTTTTATTAACAGAAGTCAATAATATAAAAACAAAGTCATATTAATTGGGAGTAACAATGTTCTATGTGATATAAAGAAAAATGAGTATCCCAGGAAAACTGCAGAAAAAAGATATTCTGGTTCAATGTTCTGAGTTACAATTATCAATATGTATATGCACTTCTTAAGAAATATGAGAAAAAAAATAAATGAAAAGCTAATGAAATCAGATCGCCCAAGAAAATGTGTCTCGATTCTAGCATCTACAATGACTTTTAAAATTATAGTATTGTTGAATAGCTACTTGAAGCCTCCTGCTGTCAAGATTACTAAAAATGCAAAGGACTTATAAATTCTACCGTGCCTATTAAATAACATAAGGATCATAACCACATACATTTCCTTTCTGTTGAAATACAGTAAAACATAGTATTTCAAAGCAACAATGACTAGACAAGCTATTCATAAGATACTTCAGGATCTTCCCCAGGATCACAAATAACAACTTCTTTATTGTTCTATGGATACAAAAAGCATGTGAGATTAGACAGAAAAACAAAAAGGAACTGCAGAGTTTACAAAGTGTTTACTTTCATTAGCAACTGACTCAGACAAGTGTCATCACCATCCCGTTTTTCTAGGTAAGGAATTAAAACCTAAAGAGCACTGTGATGGTCGAGTATATCAACTTGATTGGCTTGGAAGTGGCCCGGGGAACTGGTGGAGCACACTTCTGGGTGCCTGGTGGGTCGCAGAGGCATGATCTCGGGTACCATATCTGCTCCCTCACCCTCTTCTCTCCGCACTGACCCCCACTCTGCTTCCCAGCCACCCTGAACTAAGTGCCTTGGTCCTGCCATGCATTTCCACCGGGATGTCTCTGCCCTGGAGCCAGCTGACCATGGACTCAATTCCCTGAAACCACAAGCCAGGTGTCAGGTCGCTGTCTCAGTGACAAGAAAACTGGCTAATATGATATAGGCAATGACTCTCAATCCTTGCTCTGCCCCAGAGCACCTATGGGACTCTTCAGTGACAGTGACTTCCACCCGAGTTGAAAACGGCAGCCCTGAAGGTAGAGGCCCTCAGTCCAGGGTGCGTATCTGAACCCCTTACAAACAACGAATACCCTGGATCCACCCCAGATACCTGGCTGATTTGTTCTCACAAGGGCTCACTTGAGTTTTTTCAAGGTGATTCGCCTGTGTAGCTGGTGTTAGGAAACAGTGAGCCAGGGAGGGGAACAAAACTCCACGTTTAGGTCTAAAGACCTTCAAGTGATTCTGTTTTTCTTTTGGTGCCAGAAATTGAACTCAGGACCTTGTGCTCGCCAGGCAAGTACTGTGCCGCTGAGCTATATCACTGCCCCTTCCAGTGAATCTTAAGAAAAATAAGCCCCAAAACTCAATGAAGTATAATTTATACAGATGTATGTACCTACACCATAACTTTAACAAAGTTGGGAAATTAATAGAATTATCCACCCATCACTATAATCTGGCTCTGGAAAACTTCCAACACAGCTTCGCAGTCCATCTCTCCTCCTACCATAACCTCAGGCAGACAATGATCTGCTGCCTTGTCTTTTACAGACATTTCATATACAGTAAGTCACTGTGTAATACGTAATCTTGTCTGACTTTATAAACTCGCACGCTATTTCAGGTACGTCACGAATTACATTGTTGAGTCTTCCACTGTTTGGGAAAAAATGTATTCATCAGTTGATGGATATTTGTACAGCTTCCAATTTTTAGCTATTATGAATGATGCTTTTATAAACATTTGCTCACGAGTCTCTATACAAAGATCTGTCCTCTTTTCTCCTGGGTAGATGCCTACGAATGAAGATGCTAGATTGCATACTAAAATACAAGCTTACCTGCCAAACTTTTCTCAATAGTAGCTGTTTTACTATACATCCCCACTAACAGTGTGTGAGTTTTGCAATTCCTCTATGTCCTCATCAACATTTGATAATCACTTTTTAATTATAGTCATTCTAGTGACTGTATTGTAAGATCCCATTTTGGTTGGAATCTGCATGTCCCCAAAGCCTAATGACATTGAGCATCTTTGCAGATAATTTACTGGCAGTTCACCTATTTTCTTTGGTGAAATATGTTTGTTTTTTTTTTTTCCTGGCACCAGGGATCGAACTCATGACCTTGCACTCGTCAGGCAGGCGCTTAGGCCACTGAGATAAATCCCCGGCCCTTGTCTTTTTGAGACAGGGTCTTGCTATGCCATTCAGGCTGGCCTTGAGCTCACTTTGTAGCCCAGGCTGGTCTCAAACTGGCAACAATCCTCCTGTCTCAGCCTCCCAAGTGAAATATCTATTTAAGGCTTATCTTTTTTTTTTTTTTGATGGTACTAGGGACTGAACCCAGGGCACTGAGCTACATCTCCAATCCTTTTTTATTTTGAGAGAGGGTCTCTCATTGCTAAGTTGCCCGTGTTGGCTTCGAGCTTGCAATCTTCCTGCCTCAGCCTCTTGAAGCCCTGGAATTACAGCCATGTATCACTGCAACCACTAATCGGTGTTTTATTATTGAGTTGTAAGAATTATTTCGTTTATGTATCTTTTGTCAGATGTCACTGGAAGTATTTTTCTCAACGAGTAGCTTGTTCTTAATTTTTTTAAGCAGTGCTTTTCAAAAAGTGAGTATTCTTAATATTTGGCAGATTCTAATTTAGACGTTTTTTTTTTTCACTCTATGAATTATTTTGATGTCTAAGTTACAGAAGTTTTACAGTTTTAGTTCTTAAATTTGGATATATTTTGAATTCATTTTTATGGACAGTAGAAGTCTAACTATATAGTCTAAAAAGCCTAACTATGCATGCATCCACACGTACATATGTCCTTGACATACGGATATCCGATTCTTCAAGCACTGTGCTCAGGAGTCGATTCTTTCCCCACAGGCGTCTCTGCTTTGTTCTGCCCCACTGGTCTCTGTGTAACCCTACCCCTAACACCAGCCTGTCTGGCCAGCTGTGATCCATCTACCTCCCAGTGCTTTATTCACTGCCTTCTGGTCTACTTCTTTCCTCCCAGTCTCTGGGATTAGGTCTTTTTGCTTCTTGAGCGTGATGTTTAGAGTTCTGATTTCAGACCTTTCTTCCAATCTACAATAAGCATCTAAGGTCTCCTCAGTATTCTTTAGCTAATTTCCTTAAGTTTCATGTTTTGTTTTTATTTTTGTTCGGTGAAAACTATTTTCTAATTTCTTTTTTTGATTGTTTTCTTTGACCTAGAGGTTATCAGAAGTGTGTTCATTTCCAATATGTGAGGGATTTCGCAGACTTTTATTGTGGATTTCTAAATTAACTTCATTGTAATTGGAGAGAATACTGGGTATTGTTTCTTTTTTTCTATGCTTTTAAATTTACTGAGACTCATTTCGTTACTTAGTATATACACAGAACCTATCCAGAAGAAAGTCCCTGACTACAATAATTTTCAAAATCTTTATCAGAGTGCTTTTTGTCTTTTTGAGACAGGGTCTCGTTATGCCATTTAGGCTGGCCTTGAGCTCACTGTGTAGCCCAGGCTGGTCTCGAATTCGCAATGACCTTCTGCCTCAGTCTCCTGAGTGCTGGGATTATAGGCACGCGCCACCACGCACGGCTGCACTGTTTTCAGGACGGAGATCATTTATACAGAGTCAGCTATGTGGCACCATTTTAACCCTCTCAGTTCAGCTGACTATTCGGAAATACATTCATCACACTGATCTGAGCACTAACAAAACATGTGCTTCATCATTTGGAGACACTTCCTTGGTCCTTATTACTCTAATCCCTTTACAAATACTGTTATTAGAAGATTTTTCTGGCAAAAAAAAATACATGATTTTTCTCAGAGAACCTTTGAAAGTTTTTCTTTCAAAAGAATTCCTGTTTTTAAAAAAAGCGAGAAGACAATAAACTCAGGGTTGTAGAATTAGCAGTTACCTAGGTTTATAAGGTTACCAGACAGTTATTATCTTGCTATATAAAAATAAGTGATGTTATAAATGTCAAGACATAAAACAAAGAAACAAAACAAAAATTAATTTAAAAAAAAGACATAAAACAGAGAAGATCAAGACCTTCAAATTCTTTTCAATAGAAGCGCTACATGATCTCACAAAAGATAGTGCCCGGAACTGGATGCAATATTGTGTGGAAATCCTGTGTCTGTCCTATGACGTTAGAGAAGTTTCATGATATTTCTGTACCTAAGTGTTGCCCTTTGTAACACGAAGATTTTTTAAGAATTTAATTTTCAGTGTTGTTCTGAGAAGGAAAGGAAACGAAGGGATGCAGAGCAGATCAACACCGGCAGACAGTGGTGTCGCCGCGTATTTAGGACTTGGGCGCTGACGATGATTACTCGGTTTTTTCTTTGAAAAGCTGGGCACTTCTCATTGTGCACCTGGCCTCTCAATACAGAGTTTATATGAGAAGTCTTTCTGTAGAAAGGAATAGGGTTTAGATAATTTCATTAGATTATCCAGCTCTTTTGCACTGTCCTTGTATCAGTAATTTCTGAGTATTTCCCTGAACAGTACTTTCAAAAAGCGTTCTTTTGCTATCTAATCTAAACATATTTCAAAGTGAGCATCGTTTAGTTCCTAGCATACAAGATTGCGAGTATCTAATCATCTCGATATATAAAAGCATCACACAGTTCAAGCTGATGCACGTGTATGTGTTTGTAAGTAACATAACCTCAGGCACGGTTAAAAACTGAGGCACAGGCGCTCTGCTAGGACGGCAGTGACCACTTCCCAAACAATGTCCTTCATTTATTATTGAACAAAGCTCCTGGGGGACGCTCAGCAGACACTCATGTAGCGTAGGAGACAGCAGCGAATGCACAGAAGGATCAGGGATGCTGGGAAGGGCGCCTAACGTCAGGAGCGGGGTGTGCTTGCAACTTAAGACGAGACACCAGAACAGGTCCTGACAGAGAAGATGACTTTGGACTAAAGACCTGAAGAAATTGAGACTCACGAGATGGCTCTCTGGGGGGACAACTACAGCTGCTACAGGTGCCTGTCCAAAAAATGGATTTTAATGCACATGCGAATAGATATATAAATGCTGGAGAACACTGAGTTGTTTTTACCACGATGGCCACAGAACCACTGCAGCTTCCTTCTTCCATGCGGTATTCCTGAGGGATCGTGCCTGGCTGGAAGTTACTAAACACGACCTTATGATAATTATTATAATATTAATACAGTATATGTTATGTGTTTTAATATGCTACATAATAATTACTTCTATTTATTTTCTATGCCGTAGTATAAATTCCAGGGAGAGGAATATAAAGCCTATCTCCCTGAGTACTAATGTCCAGATTATAGTCCCACGCCTGAGATATAGTATCTATTCCATATTCAAATGATGAATGAAATGGTCTGACTGAATAACAGTCACGAAGCAGTGAAATCGGGAAATGGTTTTAGGATAATACTCAGTTAAATCTGGAGACTCTGGATGTGCAGAGGGGCTATGCAGCTGGCTGTAATTCAGCAGTTTATACAGAAACAGAGCTATGGTCTGGGGGACGATCTGAGAATTCCTGTACTACCTGGGACAGTGACAGATGCTACTGGGCTACAACATAAGGGATATGGGATTCTCTGGATGCAAGGGTTACTGAAATTATATACTGTGGCTTCCCTATTTTTACAAAAGGAGTTCTGTCAATGAGATAAGTAATGTTTCCCCTTCAGGAAGGGTTATAGGTAGAACAGAACTTAATAATCAGCTCTCCAATTTGATTTTGTTGCTACTTCTAAGCATTTAAAAAAATAGCATAAAGTGCCATTTAATCAGCTCCTAATGATCCAGCCTAATCAGTAATCAACAATCTGGCTTCAAAGATTATCATGTGATCTGTCTCATTATTATTCAGAAGTTACCACTATTAATCCTGGAATTTCAATAGGCAATAATTCAAGAAACTGAAACCAAGCCACATGATACTTTCTTAAAGTTACAATAAAAATCATGCCCCCCCCCCAAAAAAAACCTACAAGTAATTCCAAATCAATAAGTTACCTTAAAATTAGAACTGGCAACATAATAGCCATTTGAAGTAGAAAGTTACAAGAAAAAAAAACAAAAAATGCCCTATACAAGATGCACTGAGTCTGTTTGGGAGATACTAATATTCAGTCCACACTACCCGTCCTGAACACGTGCGATGCTGAGAAATAGGTATTATCCCATGACGTCACGTAGTGTAAGTGAAACAGACTCCACTGCCTCTCACTAAATCTATTTCTGACTTTGTGTTAGCATCTTCCACAGTCCCCAGGTGTGTGTTTACTCCACGGGAGTGGCGAGAAGGGTTAAAGCTGCACTTTCTCATGTCCCAGGGTGGGGCCCTCAGCCAAATAATAACGCCACTTGCTTCCTTGAGCTCTGAAGCCTCCGTCAGGTCACACGCTATGCACAGGCCCTTCTCTTTACGTTTCTGCCACAGGCTAAACAGAAGCACAATTATTTTTCCAAGTATATTCCTCCCTTTAATAAACATTTCATTAAAAAAGAACCACGACTCTACCTCCTCAAGTGTAAGGACACACTTGGACTCTCCTTTACTTCCCATAAGCTTGCACCATATCCTATGACTGTGGTAAATGGTATTTTTTTTTATTTTATTTTGAAAAGAATACAACCAAACAAAACAAAACAGAGTAAAGTCAATCAAAACAAAGCAATGAACATGGAATATGACCTTGAAACAGTGTAAAAAGAAAGAAAACAAAACAAAACAAAAAACAAAGCAATCGATAAGGCTTCCATAATGGCTCTTGTTATCTGCAGTATACCTGCCCATACCATCAAGGATAAGTAAAATCAAACAAAATACAACAAAACTAAAGCAGTAGAAAGTAAATGGTATTTTTAATGCTGATGTTAATGATTATAACTTGCCAGGGTCTTCAAGCAACCATTTATGAAAACATTTCTTAACCTTTCTCAACTTGCATTTAAATGCAAGTATCTCTAAAGTACCTATCCTTGGCTCTTTTCTTTAGCTATGTTGTTTATGTGTGGTTGTTTTTCTTTTTTTTTTTGGTACCAGGGATTGAACTTGCGACTTCACGCTTACCAGGCAGGCACTTATGCCGCTGAGCTAAATCCCCGGCCCATGTGGTTGCTTTTTCTTTCCTCAACCATTCCTGTTATTTCCTGTATGCACCAAGGTAAGCTTTGACATTGGTGGCTTCTTAGTATTAACAACCTTGTATAGTCAGTTCCTCTGTGAATTGGACTAATCTTGAAAAAGCATTGTAGCACAAGTGAGACTAAGTCTTCAGAAATCCTGGCAACTTGAATTTTTGTGTTTGTCCTGAGCACTAGTGAAGTTTCAGCCAGCCTACTGGGGATATGTGAAGAGGCCATGTGAGGCCACGTGGCAAGGAAATAGCGTAGGGACTCCGGGGTGAGAGTCGGCCATCTCTGCATCCTGAACCCAACCTCCAAACCATCCATGAGGCCAGTGCAGCCCTATCAGGGACCACTGGCGACACCAGCAGAAGAACCAACCAGCTGAACTCAGTCCCAACTGCAGAACCATGAACAAATAAAAATCAAGTGTCCTCCTTCCAGCCACTACACTTATGTTTGTTAAACAAGAGATTAGAAAACTAATACTAAATGCAAAATCTAAATCCCTGGCTGTGACTGTTCTCTAGTGATCTAGATCTAAATTTCAGACTGTAGATTTAGACTTCCATATAGATATCTTACCTGAAGCTCAATTTCAACATGTGTTAAACTGGAATCTAGTATCTCACCTATTTCCCATATACAACTGTGTAAGTTGCCGATTTAAAAGGTTTTTTCCTCAAAATACTAGGAGTATTTCCACAGAAGTCTTGGTGGCACGTTTCAACTACAGTTCTCAGTGCCATAATGACATGGGCCACAAAAACTAACTACAAGTTCAAAGAAATTTAAACAAATTATTGTTCAGTTTTGAATACCACTTACACCAAAGCAAAAGTATGTAAGAATACACTTTAGCTATTTGACTTTGAGATGGTAACATGAACAGTTTGATCCTTAACTATGAAATGAAACATTAGGCTTAGGGCTCAAACAATCTCTAACTTTGTAACAGAAATTAGAATTTTATCTTTATGGGGACATCCTGAACATACTAGACTTCTAGAGAGGCACCACAGTGTTGCACAGCCCAGGTTCAAATTTTAAGAAAAATTACAGAACTATTAACTGCAGAACAAGGATTTATATGAAGCTTCTTTCAATTGATATCTCTTTAAATTTTCTAGGCTTCAATATCCTCACCTGTATAATAGGAATAAAAATGAATGTGTAGGGTTATTATGAAAATTAAATGACTCAATATTTTTAAAAGTATTTAGAACACTGTGCAGCATACAGTTAAATAAGCTCTAATTTCTTCAGAAAAGTGTAACCACAGGCTTGTTTTTTAAATGTACCATATAACAAGTAAACTACTTTATTTTCATATATTTGTTTCCTCAAATGTCTCTAAGAAATCAATGTTCAGTGTGGTTAGCTTTCTAATTAACTAAACGTTCTGTTCTGCCTTGAGATCACAGATATGTTTGATGAATGTGGTTAGAGATAACTGAATACTATTTTCCAATCAAGAAATGTTATCATGGGCTGGGGGTGCAGTCAAAAGTAGAGCACTTGTCTAGCATATGAGAGGACCTGGTTCAATCCCAACACCACAACACAATAAAAAAAAATTGAAATACTATCTCCATTTCAGGCTCAACAAATGCATTCTCTATCAAACACCATTAACATAACGTGAAGCTCGGCTCACCACAGACTGTCTTTGGCTTCTTGGCGATGTATTCCTTCCACTTTCTCGAGCTGAGCTGGCTGGGAGGTGGGATGAATACGCTGCTAACGGTACATGGCAGTGCGAAAAGAGCGCCGACCTGGAACACAGGACATGTTTCACTGACTGCAGATTCAAATTTGCTCTTGAACAGGGGCATAGGGTAATTTCCCACTCACACGACCCTCTCTCTACAGTGCCACTATAAAAACTGAAGAGTGTCCCACCTTCTGCCAAAAACATAAAAAAGACAAACATTGAAAAGCATTCAAAGCTACTGTGGCCCCTTTTCTACTGAAGTGCACAGCTCTTGAAAACTTTGCTCTTCATACCGTTTACTTTGTGTTCAGGGTGTGGGTTAATTTCTTGTATCTGTAAAATAATGAGAGGCCAAGAGTTCTCACACACAAAAAAATTTGTCTTATTCAACCATAATTTTAGGACTTCTGATTGATGGATCACTGTTCTGGCTTTAAAATTATAGCACATCTGAAGGCAAAATAGAAATTTTTGTTCCTAGAAACCAGAGCTTTAATGTTAACAGGTGAAAACTGCAGAGAAGATAATGAATTATATTCTAGAAAACACAGAGCAGCTATAGACTGATTTATGAGCAAACTCAACTTATTTATATCTTTCTACTCCCAGGGCTGGGCATACAGATGCTTATTAAATATTTGCTCAAAAAAACCCACCATAATATATTTAGGTAAATTCTCAGTTTGATTAAAGACTAAATGAAACAAATTATAATTGTGAAAACTGTATTTTGCCTATTTTAGAAATGCAGCTACATCAATCACCATATCCTAATAAAAATATTAGTTAAAAAAATCTTTGGAAAACATAAGGCATTAGTCAAAGACCTTAAACCTAATATAAATTACTTTTATGTAATTGTTCTATGTAGATGTTGCTATTATGTTTACTTATGCATTCATCATTAACAGATATTTAAAAAATCAGTATTTTAGAAACAAAAATAAAGATAAAGGTAAATAAGACTCTTATAACTATAGTCTTTTTTTAAGGAAAATATATTTTAAGCAGTCAAGTATTTACAATTAAATATTTAAAAATTTAGCAGCAGATGCATCTAATTTTCTAACCATGAACTCCTACTTCTTTCTTGCACAAGTAAGACTTCAGAGCCCAAAATGCATGGTCCACAAGACTGGCGGTAAAGGGACTGTGTCCCATCAGGTCCCACCAGTGGCTTTACTGATATTTTAGACATGTTCAATGCGGCCCACATATAGGTGTCAGAAGCGAGGGTGAAGAACTGGTCGCATCTCTCACACAGCCTCATTTGGATTCCGATCACTTGTTCTCCCCCATGCACTAATCGCTAGGTAACCTCTGAGAGGTGTGAGGCTGTCATTCTACCCCAGAATTTAAAGGCCAAACAGCGTCTCAAACGTGAGTTTCAAAACCTAAATTTAATCATTTCAGTGGGTCCTCCCTGACAATCAGTCACTATGAGAATCATTTGAATAGCTTTGCAAATTCCTTGCTATAAAATATATGGCTGTGTGGACACCATTCGATAAATGGACACCCCACTCCCTGCCATCCAACCTCGTCCTTTCCTAATCTAAGAAAATAAGCTTTACTCCAAGAAGCTTTTATTTATATTTTGGGGAGATAGAAAGAAGGAAAACCTCTCAAACGCAAACATTTACTGAGGATCACATGAATCACTAGAACTTAAGCCCCACAGAAGCCAGCTGAAGGAGGGCTCTGTCTGCCCTATCGCCTCGACGGCGAGGCGAGCAAAACAAGCAACAGCCACGGAGCCGGAAGTTAGGAAAAGAAACGGAAACCAAGCCATGAAGCGAAGGAGTTAACCCAAGGAATGAGCACGCAATTCAAAGCCACACTGTTTTCAAACGTGTAAAAGGTAAATTGTGATCCACTACAAAAGAAAAATAAACTGCTTTGAATTTAGAGACTTACTAAGCTACGTGGTATATTTGTAAATATCTTCCCTTCTGCTGTATTAAGAAACCTGCATGGCCCCATTTATGCATTGCTCTCTGAGTGGGTGTGTTTTAACATTTTATAGTCATGGGTCGAGAAGCCACAAAACCACAATCTAATGCAGCAAATTTAAAACAAAATGTCTGAAAATACGATATTAAGTAACAACTCAATTTGCTTCTAGAATTAGTGTTGCCTATCATTAGATGAATTAATGATTATTTTATACTTGTATTAAATAAATTATACATATATATCTGATTTTTACTAGAAATATTAAGTCACAGGCCAACTTATCAAATAAGTACTTTGATGCACTATTCAAAATGTTGTTAAACTTACGGGAAAATGAGGCTTGAAGCCAAAATTTTAAGTTACCATACAATTGAACTCTTAATTAAGGCCAAGACCATACCACCTTTATTCTATCAATTTTCCACAGGAATTATAACATTTGACTTTAGCATGGACAGCAAAAATGCTATAATTATTTCCTCCTTTCAGGAGTGTTAATAGTCTATTTGGTGTTAATATGATATGATGTTACGTAACTACGATCAATAAATATTACATGCATTAAAATTATTTTCATAGCACTGGGGATATAGATCAGTGGCACAATGCCTGCCTGGCAGGCACAAGGTCCTGAGTTTGATTCCCAGTACCAAAATACAAAATTATTTTTATAGAAACATAATAGTTGAATAAATAACTAGAAAGAATGCACTTATTTTTTCTTACTAAAAGCTTTACTTGACTTTGGATACATGATTCCACTTAAATTCTTTATATTCTAGTTTAGTAAAGTAAAAATATACCAGTTTTGTATCGTTATAAAACTATTAAAATAGCTACGTCTATTAAGCACCATTATACTTAGAAGGAAAAATTACAAATTTATAAATAATTCAGCAAAACTTTAGAGGTTTTTCTCTGTTCTACCATGAAACAATAATGCAGACACATGAACACCTTCCCAGAGAACTGAAATGAGATCTTGAAGGATTAATGATTTAAAATAATGTTTTTTGTTAAAACATTAATGTGTCAAAAAAATAAATGTGTTTGTATTCGTGACCATTTCATGGGTAAAACAAAAATACCTGACACCTGCAAATGAAACAAGGAGAGGTTGATTTTGGCTTATGGTTTCTAAGGTTGCAGTCCATGGTTAGCTGGCTCCAAGGCAGAAGCATCATGGCAGATGGGTATGGCGTAGAAAAGCCGCTCACCTCATGGCAGCCAGGAAGCAGAGGGTGACAGGAAGAGCCAGAGAGGAACGGGCTAGGGACCAGGTATAGCTCCCAAGGTCATGCCCTCAGGACCCACCCCAAAACATCCACATGTGTACATTACTAATTTTCTAGGCTTTTCTCAAACTAATCAAGTTAATAACCAAGATTAACCCCACCATGTTCTAAAATTTTGAAGGCATTACCAGCTATAAAACCTATTTCTGAGAATCTTCTAAAATCAAAGTCAATTTGTCTGCAAAGCATTTTGTGAGATGTCCAGAGATAAAATGGGGTCAAAGTCAAGTTATTTACATTAAAGAAACCGAGTTAGCAAGCAAAAACAGATTAATGAGCTACATTCATTTTCTTACACATCTTTCAATATTAAATACAAACACACGACTCCCAAAAACCCGTTTACCTTGCCACACAGAGAAGAAATCTGTTCCAGCAGCAACGAGGAGTTCTGCCTGTCGTTGCTTTCTTGTAGCCCTCTGTATAAGGAATTAAAGAAACTAGGGTAGAAACCTGGAAACCATTCTGTGCCCTAAGCTTTATTTTCTTGATTCTTCCACAAGCTCACTAAATTCATTTACTAAAAACCAACTTCAGGAATTAACAATTATTCTTTCCTTAATATTATTTTTCTGATTATTTTTTCCAAGTATCATTACTATAAACTATCAAAATAAGATATTTGTAAAAATTTTGCATATAAAATTCAAGAGTTTGTATTCCATTTCTAATCAAAAAAGTTTCTTTTTATATAAAATGTTCTGCTCTTAGGTGTGTTTCTGAAAATTTCTTAAATACATTTTTTTTTTTGGATTTCTTAGATAAGGGTTTCACTGTGTAGTTCAGGCTGGTCTTTGACTCACTATCCTCCTGCCTCAGCCTCTCCACTGCTGGGATTACTGACATGCACCACCACACCTGGCTTTTAACATACGCTTTCTAAAGAGTTTAAAAAGTGTTCATTATTGGCAGATATACGTGATATCACTTATACTTAAGTATAAATTAAAACATACATCAGGCAACTCGTGCTTGTGTATTAAGCACCCTGATAGCCAGAGAATGAAGGACATTGTGGGTGTATACCCATTATTTTGTTTTTCCCCACAGATTCCAAAAGCTTTTCCTTCTGACTTACCTCAAAAGTCGTGAGTAGCAAAACCAGTAAGTCCTCTGCCTGTTCTAGAAGCATAAATACAGTACTTGAGGTAGCACTATTTTGTTTTGTCTTTACAAGTTGTAGAACTTTCTTAAAACCAGAGCAATGGCAAGTATACTGAACGTTAATTAAAAACCACTTAAAATGGGGGCCAGAACCACGAAAACAGTGCTCTTCACGCTTCTTCCATACAGAGAACTGTTTTTTCTTTTTCTTTGGGTCTTTCTGAGACAGGGTTTCACTATGCAGTCCAGGCTGACCTTGAACTCACTATGTAGCCCAGGCTGGCTGCAAATTCACAGCAGCAGTCCTGCCTCAGCCTCCCGATTGCTGGGATTACAGGCATGCACCACCACGCCCCGCCAGCTAAGAGCTCTTTGCAGTGAGGCAGTCAGGAAGCCCAGTCAGCTTGGGGAGAGAGGCACTGCCTAGGCCAAGGTGGGCGGAGCCTAGGGCCACACGGACTCGGTTTAGCTTCCCTTCCCCTGCCCGGAGAGCTCTCCAAGTCTCCAGCAGTGTCAAAACCCCTGGTCTAAAGCAAAGATCCAAGGTGAGACAAATACGCCTAATGTTGGGGATCTTGCAGCCTGAAAGTTGCTAACGGATAACGTGAGAGAAACGCAGGACTGGTAATAGCTTGCGCAGGGAAGCCTCTCCCAGAATCGTGCATGCAGGGAGCCAGCGGCTCCTCAGTTCTAAGCAGGGATGCAGAATGGGAAACAGATTTAAAACTGCCCAGGGCCGGGGCTGGAGCTCAGCATCTGCCTGGCAAGCGCGAGGTCCTGAGTTGGATTCCCGATACCAAAAAAGAAAATTGTTTTAAACTGCCATTGAGTATTACTCCACAAATTACCACCTTCTGCCTGCGCTTGAACTCCTCCTCTGAAACCTGCCCCTGCCCCACGCTGTCTCAGGCAGGCACCATTTCCTGCCCAGGGAGTCACCTAGGCCTAGGCAGCCTTGTCACCATCCCTCCAGGTCGCAGACCAGGAGGCCTGGGAACTCCGCATCCCCGACGCACCCTGCAGCACGCCCTGGACCTCCATTCCGAATGCCACCTCTGGAGTCAAGCTCTAGGCGCTGAGCACAATCCCACCCACAGTGTTTAAAACTTGCCCCTCATGAAGCCACTCCCTGGCTTATAGTCCGTCTCCGGTCCCTCCCCATTTTTAAGACACAAGTTAACTTCTCATCACAGGGCAGGTCTTTCAGGATTTGATCAGTCCGGAAAGGCCCTCCAGCCTGCTCTAGCAACATCCCCCCAACTCAACGCCCCCTACAAAGACACAAAACATTGAATTAAAAACATCATACCACAGTGATATATGTGCACCCATGTTCGTAGCAGCACAATTTGTAATAGCTAAATCTTGGAAACAACCTAAATGCCCATCGACTGAGGAATGGATAAAAAAGATGTGATATTTTTATACAGTGGAGTACCACTCAGCCATAAAGAAGGATAAACTGGAGACTTTTATAGGTAAATGGATACAACTTGAGAACATACTCATTAGCGAAATAACACACGTCTAAACATCGTATTGTCTCACTAGTGTGAGAAGCTGAAAGTAACAACATGTATATGTGTATGTATATGTAAATGTATATAAAAATTAGTTAAGATAGTTATACTACTGATTTCTCTGAGTTCAATGAAGAGAAACATTTGTGCCAGTGTCATTGGAACCACTGAATGCAGATGTCTTGTGCTCCATGTGACTAATTTGGGGAT
The DNA here is from genome assembly GCA_004365215.1 of Cuniculus paca. Classification (NCBI taxonomy): domain Eukaryota; kingdom Metazoa; phylum Chordata; class Mammalia; order Rodentia; family Cuniculidae; genus Cuniculus; species Cuniculus paca. Next base: position 752 of record RJWT010025941.1, on the reverse strand, counting down.
GACACTGCACTATGTATGTACCACTATTGCCCCCTGATTGATGTGTTTTGAAATTTTTTTTTCTTTTTTTCCTTGAGATAAAATGGATTTGAAAAAAAAATTGTTTTAGGGATACTAGACAGTTTTGTGGTGGGTGAGGTTCACTGAAACCTTCATAAATGCCATCTTTTCGACTCAAAGAAGAAGGAAAATAAGAAAATAATGACCATTTGGTTTGGGCTGACGTAATCAAAGCCCATTCTGTGACAGCAACTGGGCACCCACGTAGCCTATGTTGCATGCATAGACTTCTTCCAAAGAGACGCGGTGAGAAAGACACAGAAGTCACGAAGAACGCACTAAATAAAACGCTGGCAAAGTTGCAATTCTCCGCCCAGGGCCCTGTGCCAGGGATGTCAGGACAGAGGGCGGGGCCGAGGCTCCGCAGATGCTAGAGCGGGGGTGGACGGAGCCTGTGCCCAGCGGAGGGCGCTGTAACTGCACCGACACAAGGCCCCACACTCAACCTTTCCCACAGCAGGCGCTCAGGGAGTACTGAAGGGTGCTTGCCGAGGGAGACAGATTTCTGCTGAGAAAAGGAGGATCCAGGATATGGAAAAAGCAACAGCTCGCATCCGCAGCAGCTTCCACAGAAGGGGTCCCACTCATGCATTCGCATTAAAACCATGAACACAACACAGTAAGGACACAGGTACATCTCACGGTGGATTCACCCCGCAGTACCGGGACGCACTACCCGACCGGGAAAATAC
>RJWT010025940.1:5744-16078 GCA_004365215.1 Cuniculus paca | reverse complement strand
TGCCGTAAGTTCAAGGCCAGCCTGGACGTCCTAGTGAGTTCAGGGGCAGCCTGCATTACAAAGTGAGACCCTGTCTCAAAAAAAAAAAAATCAGCAAATAACCCAATAACCCTAAAGTGAAGGTTTTAACAAATAGATATTAGATTTTTTTAGTCTGAATTCATAGAAGAATTCTTAAGTCAAACAGTACAAAAAAATTCTACAGCATTGATCATTATTCCAAAACACCTGTAAAAATCCCTCATAAAAGAATTATCTTGAAAATCACCCTGAAATTACTATCTTAATACCCAGACCGGTTCCTTGACCTCCCCTGAGAAAATCATCCATTCTTTATCATTTGTATCATCATTTATGAAATATACCTCAAGTAAGATTTATCATAATACTAGTTTTCCAGGAACTTTTATACAGAATTACTGTAATCCACATACTATAACAATAACATTTTATGAATTGATACTTTCCCATAATCTTCAACCTGCACATACATCAGAAATGTCCTCCATTTATTAAGCACCCTTGTTCAATGAACAACAATCTTGCATGAGAATTAAAGTCTACTCACATCTCTTTTACGCTGATCCTTTTTCAATTGTGCGATCTCTCTGTTTCTTCTAGATTCTGTCAGTCTAGCTTTCTCTTGTTCTTCTTTCATTTGCTTCATTAGGCGAACCTAATGTGCATTAAATATGTACATTTATTGGAGTTACTCTTTCACAACATTAACTAAATAAACCACAGGTATGAAAGGAGATTCTTAGAATTCTGAATACTTAACACGAAAACAAGTGGAGTAAAATTTAGTGATTGTAATTTTTGCATGATGAATATATTTCTATTTCTATGGCATTTCTATCAAATTGCTTACTGCTCTGTGCTTTTCATACTCGATGTTCAGTTATTCTGTAACTTGAAGGGAATTTTGAGAAGTACTATCAGTAGATGTGCGATCTTAAAGAAGTTACTTCACCTCTCTCTGCTTTGATGTCCTCATCTCTTTTGGACTATGGTCAGAATTCAGGGCACCTAATGGTGACTGTAAAAGGGCCTACTGCATAGAAAGCACCTAACAATCTGTAGCTATTCTTCTAACAACTACACAATATATTTCCTAAATCATTTCCATATTAGCTGTTTTAAAGAAACTACTTTCATTGTCATGCCAGATCTTACAAATAACTAACTGATCCCATAACAGTACCAGGTAAAAGATCAGGATTCATATACTCTTTTTTGTCAGAGGAAGGAATGCATGGGATAGATAAACAACAAATTCAAGATAGTAGTTACCTCTTAGGGCATGAGGAACACGATCAGAATGACATACACAGGAGGCTTAGTATGAGTTTATAGTATTGTAAACGAGGTAGTAGATACGGTGTTTATTTTATTATGTGTGAACTACATGTATGAAGTATTGTGTGCTTTATTAACCTTGTGGATGAATTTTAAGAGGAGAAAAACACATCAAAGTCTGAGTATTCCTGTTGACCACATTATTTTCAGTTAAGGCTTTGATAACGAGTGACTATGCAAAACAAAACTTCCACTTGCCAAAAGGAAGTGCATCATTTATAAGACAGGGTTAATTTATATTGAATCTAGAAAGAACCACAGTATTTTTTTTGTCTCAAATGCCACAAGTATCCGCAACGTCAGATCTTAATAAAAACGTAATTGATACCTTTGTTTTTTTCATTTCCATCACATCCTGTTGTAACTTCTTCAATTGCTTTTCATACTGAGACTGATTTTTGAGCAACCTTGCATGCTCTTTTTGAGCTGCCTGAAGTCTCTGCAACTCTTTGTTCATGGCTTGGAGTTTCTTTTCGTACTCAGACTTGATTTTTTTTGCCTTTTCTTCTGAGTAAGATTCCACAGAGCCTAAACAACCAATAATATTTCTATATTTTTAAAACATAAATTTTTATTCACAGATTTACAACTTATGAGTAGAAAACAGTTACATCTGAGACACACAAAACCCTTAACTCCAAGATATCATTCAATCATTTTCTCTTAATTACCTACAAAATTTGTTGAAAATTATTGAAGTTTTTTAAATTTAAAAACAACCCAGGCATAAATCAAGACATTAAAACAACATTTTGTAGAAAGCAAATAGCCTAGAAAGATATCAATAAGAAAAAAAAAAAAAAGATGCCAGCATGAAAAAATAAATAATATTTAACATGAGACAAACCAACATGTAATATATAATTTTAAGGCAAAAAGTACAAACTTAGACTTGAAAAAAAATATTTAATGTGGCTTCTCATTTTTTTCTCCTAAAGGAAGAGAAGATAAAAACCCATATTGATGATGTCATTTGAAATCTCAGCTGTGTTAAATGTATAACTCTTACCTAAGTTCTGAAGCACCTGGTCTCTTTCAAGCTGAGTGTCCCGAATTTTATGCTGCAGCATCATCAGCTTCTCTTCATATTGCTTTTTCAGTGTCTGCAATCTTTTCTGGCTGTTTTCTAGTTCATCAATCAGCTTTTGCTTAATTGCAATTTCGCAAGTAATATTCGCTAAGTCTGCCTGGTAATTGGCTATTTACAAAAGAAGAACATAAAAATACTGGGACTAGGCCAAAATATTGTAATTCTAGATTTTAAAGAAAAATGTACAATCCATCATGAACAGTTCTCATTTCCTGGGTAAACCAAATGCTAAAAAGGTGAAAAAGATAGAGCTCACCTTGGTCAGAACAACAGATAGCGTTTGTACTAAACAAGAATGGAAACAACACAAGGACTAAACCCAGTAAGCGAAGGAGCTCATCTGCTTAACACATGAGCCTTGAAGGGCATCTGTAGGTCAGCAGCCATGAAAGCTGCTTTCATTAAGAATGCAACGGAGAATGGTAAGTTCTCTGTTGTGTTCAAATAACTTCCCAAAATGAATTTCTGCCCCTGTATAAAAAAGCAAGTACCTTTTTCATCCAAATCAGAATCTGACTCGTCAGAGCTTTCACCTCCTTCCATGTCATCTTCATCTTCCTCCTCCTCTTCCTCATCCTCATGATCACTCACTTCCTGACTCTCTTCCTGAAATACGATTTGTGACGATGGAAAGCACAATGTTGGTAAAACAAGCCGATTACCTCACTAAAAGACTGCTGGATGACATAGTACAGAAGCACAAACTTTTCACCCTTCACTAATTCAAAAATCACCCCAAGATTTTAAGGTCATTATATAATAATTTTTCCTTCAAAGAGCACTTCACTCCTAGTATTTTATCTCTTCATACACGTAATGCTTTTACAGCACACCAGATAGAGAGTTGCCAATACTTCACAGCTCATCCTACCAGAGAACAGAAGTCCTGACAGAAACAGCCTACACTGGGTGTATGATAAACATTTCCTTTTTCTGCATAGAAGTTATGGTTATCTGCAACCAATAACCTGTGTCTAAAATTTACAAATTCATTCTTTTACACTTACCACTTCTAACTCACTGCTTTCTCTTTCTAGAGCACCTTTTTCTTCTTTCTTCTCTTGGTCAGTGTCTGCATATTCCTCTTTATTGGCCAAACTAAAAAACAGAATAAGGTTACGTTGTTAAAGAACACCTTACACCTGGATCTTCCTCTTCTGTCATCTGCTGCTCACAGCCATAACCACACACGGGTGAGCAGCAGATCACAGTTAGAGCTAAACTACTTCGGCTCTGATGGTCCCAGGGAAAAGAGACTGAGTGAAGTTTCTGCACACTCCAATTATTCTGATCTTTTTGGGGTTGAGCAACCATGATCAGCAACGCACAGGGCCTACCCTTCTGTTCTTCAGATTTACACACTTAATCAAGTTAAGTGCAGCACTAAGCTGTGAACTTCCTCTGTGAACTTGGAATGAATCTCCATGTTTCTGAGCTATTGTAATGTTTTTGAATCACTACAAATAACAAGAATACTTGGACAAGGCAATATTCTCCAAACAATATTCGTCTAGAAAGAGCTTTAAAAACTATCAGAATTTGGATTCACAACAGCTATTATCTTTCATCTATTCTGCTATATTAAATAATTTCTCCAATCTATAGATTTTTAGTTTCTAGACAAAACTTCATCTCATTTAGACCCTGTTATTATTACTTAATGCTGCTTAACTCTAGGTTTCTCTTCTCATATATTTTTATACTTAGAACAAAATTAATATAAACATTTTTCTTAAATTGCTTTCTATAGAGTTTGTAATTTATGTTTTTTTGTGTGGTTTTTTTCTATTTGATATTTACCTCACCCACTAGACAGAAAGGTTCATGACAGCAAAGATCGTATCTGTGTGGTTCAGCATTGTATCCCCAGTGTTCAAGGCCTGGCATGTAATAATTTTGCAGTATTTGCTAAATAAATTGGTCCCTATGACAGTGCACAAGCATCTCTGTTTGAACATGTCTGTGTGTTTCACACAGTAGTTTAGTTGGAAAAGAATGTAAGGTTTCAAAACTGCATGGAAAACAGCACATCTCTGGAATGGGCAGAAAGTACCAGAAAGAGTACTAATAAAACAGTTCTGAGATAGAGTCAAGTAAACTGTAGTATGGTATCATAAGTGTAAGTCACTTTATTAGAGAAAAATGAACTTGAAGAAAATGAGGAATCATCCTGAACCCTTATAATAAATAAGACAGAATTATACACAATATATCAAGTGCTTCTTTAAATGGACTGTAATATACTGGGACTGCTGGTTTTCTACTGACATCAGTTCAAGCTAAAAATCTAAAAAGAAATTCCCCCTTCATCTAATCATATTAAAAGCCCAGCAACACAAACTCAAATGCCTGAGGTACAGGTCCCAGGCTCAGGACTGGGCAAGGAGAATGTGTCAGAAAAGTTTTCCATGTTCCTACCTGATGTAACTGTTGCAGCGTTCAATTTTTGTTACAGGTTCCTCCATAGCTTCAAGTTCTATGCCAGACCCCCTTTTACTCAGGTTTGTAGCCCTATGACCACTTTACTCCAAACACTTGACTTAACACTCCCTCCTCCTCCCCTCAAATCACCAATATCCAGCATAACAAATACTGTTTCACTTACATATTAAATCATGTAAGTTGTTCGTGCCATTTTAATGCTGGAAAATCAGCACATATAACTTAACATTATTAACTTAGTTTTATCAATACTTTTAAGGTGTTAGCTTCTAAAATACAAGTTGATATGTCTGATTACTATCTTCAAATATCCAAGTTTTCCTCATTAAAATGAGGTAAATTGATATTTAAAATATCTGAACAACAACACGAGATATTTAAATTTGCACTTGACATACAATCAGAATCTTGGGAGCTGAAAGGAATATTAGCAATTAACCCCTTCATGTGACAAATGAAAAAGAAACTGTGGCCTAGGAAAGTTGATCCATTCATGACAACTAACAGCAGGTATCCTGGCTTCCAGGATAATTCAGTATTCTCAAATTGTGCACTCAAAGTTCATCTCAGGCCAGGCACGGTGGTGCACGCCTGTAAACCCAGCACTAGGGAGGCTGAGGCAGAAGGATCGCCATGAGTTTGAGGCCAGCCTGAACTGCATAGTCAGACCCTGTCTTGCGGGAGGGGGAAACTCATCTCAGAGCCCAAGCATCTGCATCACTGGAGCTTGTTAGATATGCAGAAGGTCAGGCTCACCTCAGTCCGCTGAATCACAATCTTTATTTTTATCAAAATCCCCAGAGATATGCAGGTATACTTAGGGTTGAGAAATACTGTTTTGGATACCCAACTACTAACAAACTCTATCTACTACATACATTCTTTTTTTTAAGGATTTGAATATTCTGAGGTGGTAAAAGTCTTCCACACATAACTTCAATCATACATCTTACTTTGACCTTTTGAAGTAGAAGAAAATTTAAAGCTGTAATGCTTTCATTGTAATGATAAATATATTGTCCTAAATATATAATGACTAGATGAGTTCTAGTGTTACCTACAGCCAATCAAAACTATATTCCAATTACAGAATATCTTAAAGAAGATTTACAGAATACAAGCTTAGAGACTTTGGAGTACTACATAATATGTAGAATACAACTATGCAATGCTTATTACAAATAACTTAAAGCTTTAAGCTTTAAATTAATTAAAATTTGTAAGCTTTAAGATATTTTAAGTGAGATATTCATTTAATTGAAAAGTAAAACTCCTAAGTTCCTTAAGTAAGAAATGAATTTTCTAAAGTGGTACCTCAAAAGTACTTAAATACTATTTCCAAACTAGTTTGTTTTCTTAATATAGCTATAAAATCTGATGGCTTGTTTAAAAAATCTATGAAGAAAAAGGAATCTATGAAGAAAAATTTTAAGAAATAAAATATTACTTGGTTTTTGCTTAAGTAATCATAATTCTGAATCAATAAAATGCAAGTTTTCATTATTATATAGAGTTTGGAAATATAATTCTAAATTTGCTCAAGCTCCAAATACAAAAAAAGACTATCCTGATTTTGAGGCTCACTTCGAATAACATTTTATAAGCAAAAATTGTTTTCTAGTTCAATCTTAAGAATGCCTTGCAAATTTTATCTGTATTAAGGCCACAGTTTCCTTTTGTTGCCATTTTAATGTTTTCTGAAAAGAATTTCAATAAATAAGGAAAAGCTGAAAGGTCCACCCATAAGTTAGCATGCACTATAATAAACTATCAATTTCCACCCAATCAATAATTCCTACTCTGCTCACAAGTTTCTGAAAGATACAGAATCCTTGATTTTTTAAGATCAAATGGTAGGGGTACTGTTTGGTCACTTTTACACTAAGAAAGTTAATCATAAGTAACTATGATAGTTTAAAGTCACATGGAATTGCCTAAATTTTAATTCAACTAAAATATGAAGATCTCACTCTTAAAAAGTACTTTTAAAACAATTTTGGCATGTTTTTTTTTTTAAACCATCATCATTTCTAGGAGTATACAGGTAATCTAGTCTGTATCAATCTATAATTCTATAATACATTTACTTGTTAATGGCAACTAGGTAGTTAAATGACATTTTAATAAAAAACCTGGGAAATATTCCAACCTTCTTTCTTCTCGATTGCTTTCCTCAAGTTTCTGTAGCCTTCAAAATCACGAGGCACAGTATTGGAAGGCCAAGCCAATGAAGGACAAACCAGACAGTGAAAGCGAAAGTGGTAAGAAGGTAAAAATGATACATGAGCTTGAAGACTTTAAAATAAATTTTAAAAGATATCATTAAAGGACAATACACAGTAAAAAGGCAATACATTTTGTACGAATAAAAAGTAAATAGAAATAAAGTAGTATTTTATGTAAGAAGACTATATAAACTATAAATTGAAATTATTCAGCAGTAATATGTACAGTCTCATTTTATATACATTAAGTAGTAAGAATGTTTAGATGTCACTGCTTTTTTAGTCTGAAATGCTTTTTTAGTCTGAAATTGCTTTTTTAGTCCATTTTCTTAATTCCTCTTACAAAAAAAAGCCTACTTTCAGTGATATTCCCCTTCTTTGAAATCTTTACCAAAAAATCTTTTTCATGGTATAATGAAAGAACTACCCAAAGTAATGCCTTTATACCATAATATGAAAATACTAAGACTACATGCTAAAATACTACTTTTAAAAACTTGTTTTTCTTCTAATATACAAGTAAATATCATTAAATCTAAATTTAAGAAATCCTATATATTAAAAAATTACATGAAATGGTATTACAGGCAATGAATATGGTTATAATATCAGTGAAAAACTTTTTAATTGAAAATAAAAATCTCATAATATTAGGGTTAAAAATCGTACTGCAGTAATTATTATAAACTAACTACCAAAGGGGCGTATCAAAGCAAAAATGAAAAATGGAAATGTAGTACTTTCCATTAGTAATACTATTTTTAACGAGGTAAGTATAAGAAAACCTATAAATTTGTAGACATAGACATAGAAATACAACTAAAGAATACTCAATGCAGACTTGGGGATCATTACTCAATGGAATGTACTGTATATGTTGTCAGTATTTGTCATATCAACAAAATAATAGATATGCTAGGCTCTGATTAAGTATATAGCAATCTGGATATATAGCATACTTCTTCCCAAAATTCCAAAAATATATTTTGGAACTGTTATATCTTAAAATGAAAAGAATGAGAGTCAGATATAAAATTATTTCATTAAGCCAGTTTTCTTCATTTCAGTTTTATGCGTGTTGGCATGTGATTTTTATGTCTTAATCAAAGATTGCTCTGCACTCGTCAACTGCTATTACAAGATGAGATTAGCAATCTTTGGGAGGAAAAACAATCTACAGAATGATATGACTAAGGGTGAAGTGGCTGAGAATAGACAGTGACTAGAAAAAAGGAAAGCAAAGCCATCACTTAAGAAATCTGCATGTTTCCAGAATTCCAACCCAATACCACATAGTGTAGTCTGAAGAATGGGTGGAGCTTTTAATATCACAAGCCATTTAAGCTAGATATCCAAAAATACGAGACTAAATATTGAAATGATCATTTTTTTCTTCCACATAAGCAAAAATGTAAAACAATTTAAATCTAATCTAAGCTTATACTGATGATAATGAACAAGATTCAAGGGATACATTTCCTAATGAAGAGTCCACATTTTCTATTTTCGTTATAATTAATTTTTATTTACTTTACACGGAAGAGCTATATTAAAAAGTATGGCAGACATGAGCCAATCGTAAATACACTTTAAATGCCTTCTAAATATTTTCTTTAAAAAACACTGCAATCAGCAGTTCAAAAAGATGGCAGAATGAGTGAAAATAAACTAATAACCCAACAACACTTCTCCATATGTTAAAGGGGTTTACCTTTTTCTTTCATTTAGTTCCATTCCAATGGGGAGAAGGGGTCTTGCTAAGAATTTTTAACATTTAGGTAAGTGAGAAATAGGCAACGGAATAATTCAATTATTCAGAGACCAATAATTTGCTTAGTAGGACAACCATGAAACTCAACACACTATTTTCTTACTATTCACACTTTTGCTGTTATTTTATAGCTTGACAGAAAATAAGCACAAAAGGTAGAAGAGCAAACCTTAAAGTCCCATGTGTTAACTACATGTTACTGCTTTAATGAGACTGAGGCGAAGAAGGTAAAAGTTTTAATGTAAGACAGGATTTGTGCGTCCTTCTTGAACACAAATGGCAGCTTCTGACCTAAGAATGACCTGCTGCCATTCTCCCTACCAACTCCTGCATCACCAAAGGCTCCTAAGTTTCTAAGATTAAAAACTAGCAACACAAGACAAATTAATTAAAAGACATGGAAGTTATAAAGAATTTGCTGTTCCTGTAAGAGGCAGGACAGTTCAAGAGAGCTGACCAAACCTCAGCTAGGTTTTAGCAAACAGCAAGGAAAGGAAACAAAACAAAAAAAACCAAACAACAACAAAAATCACCTCCCTACTTCACTTGATTTTTTAAAATTAGATCATACTGCCTGCAGTTTCATTGTTTGGATCAATGTGATCACTTTCAAAAATACAAAGGTTCCTATAATGGATGTGTACTGGTTATCAGTCATTTCCACTGGTAAGAATTTCTTTAGTGGAAGAGCTCTGCTCATGAGTTTGAGTTCAAGGACAGGAGGGAAGGAAAGAAAGTAATTTTGAAACTGGGAGAAAGGCCTGCACAAGGGACAGGTGAACAAGGTAGCCTAGGGAGACGGGATCAGCAGGAATGAATGCAAAAGCAGAATGTACATATTTCGCCAAATACTGCCAACACCCAAAGGATATTTTTCCTTTTCTACTTTTGGCCACTCCCTTCTGAATTGCTCTCACCACCATATAAAAATCATTTCATGTATGTAAACTAGACATTATATATTTATAAAACATTCTAGGGAAAAAATGAACCCCAACTTTCAAACAAGTTTTCACTAAACTGTATGTATAAGTTGAGGCAAAAGCCACATTTCACAATGCACTTTCTGGCAAACAAAATGTATTCAGATAAGTATCAGGCCCATAATGCAACTGAACTCAAATTGATAAATGTAGACAGGAGTTAGGCCCCCAGGGAGTCTCATGGAAGACCAACCACTAGCTTTAGCAAAGCTACAGTCATTGTAGGCACGTCTGAAATTCTTGGTTTACCGTGTGCTTGTTTTGTTTCAGCCCTTTGGCAAAGATGAGAGCTTATTTATATTTTTAAATAGGAATGTAAGCCGGGCGTGGTGGCTCACGCTTGTAATCCCAGCACTCGGGAGGCTGAGACAGGCGGATTGTTGTGAGTTCGAGACTAGCCTGGGCTACAAAGTGAGCTCAAGGCCAGCCTGAATGGCATAGTGAGACCCTGTCTCAAAAACAGG
>RJWT010025939.1:0-15983 GCA_004365215.1 Cuniculus paca | reverse complement strand
AAGAAAAAGTAACCAAGACACATATTTATATACATACACATATGTGTAATAGATAAGATTTCTGAAAGAGGACTAATCCTTATTGTGTGTGACATATACTGCTCTTTTCTTTTTTTCATTTGTTTTTAAATGTTAAATCAATGCATCTCACTTTCACAACTCACTAAGAAGTTCAGATTTACAGTTTGAAAAATCAGTGCCGTTTCCAAGTTCTGGCTCCAGATTGGAATCTTCCTCTACCTGCCATACTGTCCCTCACTTGCAAAACATTACTGTGCATACCAATAAGCTTCCTAGGAGATCCTAACCATAAACTCAGCTCAATGCCCTGCACAGTACCTTCACATTTTGATAACCATTCCTTGAGTAATAAATGTCAACTCCCCTAGGACACTTGAGTGACAACATCTTACATCATGGCAACTACACAAATGTGTATCTTACTTTTAAGAATGAGTTTCTACTGATCAACACTTCTATTTCTGATTTCCCCTTTTCCTGATAGTGTCTTGTGCTTCAGACTGCAAAACACCCAGAGCAAAGAACTTTACATGCCACGATCACTCTGCATAATATCCAGACGCATCTAACAAGCACTTTCTTCCCAGGCAAAAACATCTTACATCTGTATAGTACTTTTATCTTTGGAAAGTATTTCAACATTCCCCTCCCACTCTGATTTTCACAATGATGCCTCCTTCCATGTTGGAAAGGACACTGAGAAGGTAACTTTACCAACGGGCAAGTTAGTATAATGCCTCAAAACCATGGAGCTTCTCAACATAGACACCTTTCCAACTCACATTCCCCGACACAAGGCCTCTAGGATGGAGACCATTAGGTCTGCTTCCCCAGGGAGGAACAAAGACTTGGACTAAGGATGATAAAGGCATCTCAACCTGATGGGAAGGACTCCCCAGAGCGCAGTGGGGAGAAGGCAGCTGGGCATCCACCTGCACAGAATACCTTTAGTGAATAGTAATGCTGATGCCATGGTCATGGGTGAAGGGAGTGTTTGCTCTCCTTAACCTGTGTTACTTCTTCTTCCCTTTCCACAGCAGGAGCTGAGAGGCACATGTTGCTTGATGCCCAGCTATAAGCAGGGCAGCACCAGACTCTGTCTACAAGTTAGGTCACATGCAGGTCCCCGCTTCCTCTCCAACCCCCAAAGCAGTTTTAGAGCACGACACTGGCCAACAGGGCAACCAGGAGGCCCAGAACAAATACTCACCAGCAACAGGGCTTCCAGCTGGTTGATGTAAATCTCTTCGCTGGCCAGGAAGCCTGAGAGGACCAGCTTTCTCATCTCCAGACCTTTCCCTGCCTCCACCTGCAGGAAAGCAAACCAGAAGCCAACATCTCATAAGAAACATGCCAAAAGCCCAAGAGCTACTTTCCATGCCTGCTTTTTTTTTCTTTTTTTCATAACAATTTCAAAAGGGGTTAAGCTATATATTATTACAGAAAATTTGGAAAAACCAAAGATCTAGAACAAAAGATAACACTGATATTCCTGTTGATATCTTGTTTTCTCCTCTCTCTTTTTATCTACATATTCTTTTTTTTATATTCATCTATCCATCCAGCAACCTAGCCTACTTTATAATGGTGAACAAGAGAACTGAGAACCTGGTCATCTGGTGGGCTGTTAAACAGGGAAGAGGGAGTGCAAACATTTACAAAGAAAATCAATCATGATTGAGGCAGGGCATGGCCACATGGGAGGTCCCCAGAGGAAATGATGTTAATATAAACTGAAAGAAACAGGGTTAGAGAGAATGGAATGAAAGTGAACATGGCCACTTCTGATGAGATCTTCCTGTCCCCAGGGGGCTAATCCACAACAGAAGACATCAGTGTGGGCTGCTCAAACTTACCTCAGGTACCCCCTCAGCACTACCTCATCGTCCAAGGCACAGATCCAAGTTAGCCTCTTTCCTGCTCCTGAATTCCAACTGCTTTATGGTGGAGATCTTGCCCTACTTAGTTTTGAACGCCCCTTAGCCAGCCCAGTGCCCAACACACAGAAAACACTTTCCTACTTTTTGCAGTAGTGAAGAATGAACCCAGGGCCTTCACACTGAGCTACATTTCCCATCCCTTTTTTATTGTGAGATAGGGTCTTGCTAAGTCACTAAGTTGTACAGTCACTAAATTGTCATTCTCTTGCCTCTGTTTCCCAGAGTGCCTGGATTATAAGCATGCACTACCATATGCAGCTCCAAATTTTTCTATATTGAAAAAAAAAAGTATCATTCTTCTTTTGGCTCTTCATGAGTCATTCTGGTCCCTTTCTTGTCTTTTCCTCCCCTCTGCCACATTTCAAAGTTTCCTTGCTAAGCTCTTACATCAACTCCTCCCTTCAGTCCCATCCTACTGTCTGCAGTTGGTTGAAGCCCACTCTGCAGCCTGGATTCTCCTAATTAATCTCTAATTCCCTCTCCGTTCCCCCATCCTTTCAGAGCAGCTAGATCAGAATGGTACCTGATACCTAGTGCTTGTCGAGGGTTTAATATTAATACTGAGAAAATTAATTAGGTTATTTGCTCATTTATCTATTCAATCAGCAAATGCTTACTAAATATACATAGAATCTATAGATACAATGGGAAATTAGCAGACAATAGTCCCTGCTCCCATGTGGCTTATAATCTAGTAGGAGAGAAAACCAAGTAAATACACAACTATCATCTGTGATATGGGGCCCAGTTAAATACCTGTGGTGACCCTAGCACCTCTACCTACCCTTGCAGTGTTCTCTATATCTGATGTGTCCAGCCTTTGAGCTTTCTTACCATTGCTCCTATCTAATGCCCTCTCCCAACCCAGTTCTTCTCTTGGCTAAATGCCACCTCTCCTAAAAGATACAGCTGAGGTCTTACCTCCTCATGGTGCTTACCTGTAGCTACAGCACCTCAACACTTGATGTGCATGGTACCATGTCACCAGCCCAGTAAGTCCATGAGGCTTTTGTAGCACCTGCGTCACTACCCTCTTGCCTAAGGCCAGCACCAGGTGATACACCTGACATTTACTGGGGCTTATAAATCCTTTTCTTGCTCTCATTTAGCCCTCCAATATCCACTGAGCTAGGTTATATATTCTCCCATTATACAAACAGAAACAAGAATTTAAAGAGAGAGCGGAACGGCCCAAATCATGTGCCAGGAAGTGGCAGAGCTAGAATTCCACCCTAGATCTTCTTCCACTGCTCTGATGACCTTTTTATTCTTCCATAGCTTTTTAAAGCATAGGTACCTTCTAAGTGTCAGATGCATACCCTTAATATCAGCTGGGACAGTGTATACTGGGAGAGTGTGGGAAGCCATCAGAAATCTCGTAAGCCCCAGAGAAGAGCTGCTTTTCCTCATTTGGACCACCTGTCCCCCATGTGTCCTCATAGGCTTTTCCAATCCAAATTCTTCCCACCCTTTTCCCAAGTGAGGAGCTTAACCCTTTGCCTCTCATCAGCAACTGAACTGGTAGATCTGTCTGGAAGCTGCTGCCCCCAGTCTCTGAAATATTATATGTACCTCAAGGAGAGAGCAGTGACTCCTCAGATGTCCACATTTTTCTTTTTCTTTTCAGTACCGGGGATCAAACTCACGACCTTGTGCTTGCCAGGCAGGTGCTAGTGCCACCAAACTAAATTCCCAGCCCTGAGATATCCACATCTTAATCCCTAAAGTCTATGAATATGTTACTTTAAATGACAAAAGAAACTCTATAGATGTGATTAAATTTGAGATGAGGGAGATTCCTGGGTTATATTCACTCTGAAATTTTAGCTGGGATTGGGTGGAGGCACTGAAGAGTTTAAAAATGTGAAATTAGGGCTGGGGATTTAGCTCAGCGGCATAAGTGCCTGCTTGACAAGTGCAAGGTTGAGTTTGATCCCCAGTACCCCACACAAAAAAAAAGTGAAATTAAACAGTGCATATTTCACTAACAAGAGGCTTTTTGCTCAGTTACTATCTAAGACTTCTTCATGTTTGCTTTCCCCAGACCCCACACGCTCCTGGTTTAAAACCGTCTGCAAATTCACAACTATTTCTTCAATCCTTGTAGGGTGCCTCTTGTCAACATTCTCAACATTCATTCATACCTTCCTTCCTTCTGTACTACATGTCA
The DNA here is from genome assembly GCA_004365215.1 of Cuniculus paca. Taxonomy (NCBI): domain Eukaryota; kingdom Metazoa; phylum Chordata; class Mammalia; order Rodentia; family Cuniculidae; genus Cuniculus; species Cuniculus paca. The sequence goes on along the minus strand of RJWT010025939.1, from coordinate 11,852 downwards.
GATGGTAGGAATTCAAAGATAAAAGTGATAACCTCTGTCCCCAATAAACCCTAGGGATGTCCACAAGTCCAGAATCCCCTGGGCACGTTCTCTGAAGATGTCTGGGTGCCCACAGCCTCTGCCATGCTGCCAGGAAGTCCCCAGCAAGGAATGCTGCCTTTCAAATGGCACGGTCCCTTCTCCACTCCAAGCAGAGCTTATGAAACTCAGCACTGTTGGACTCACCTGGCATTTTACACATTCTGCAAAGCTGAAAGTTTGTCAGCTTGAGGCCCCCAAATCAAAGACATCTATTCGAATAAGATGGTAAGGACAGTATCTGTAAGATAATGTAGTATGATAAGCCTTGGTCAGCTCTGGCCTGGGCTTCTGCAAAGCTGAGGAGCTAAATAAAGCTTCCAAAAGTTTGGTTCTAGGCCAAGACAAGAAATAATCTCTCCAGGTCCTTGATCTCTGCCAAGACAACAGGGAGAACTGAACAGGCAGGGCTGGCTTTCTGACTGTGCTTCAAAGCCACAGGCCAGGCAGCAAGGGTCTGAAACTTTGCAGACAGCAAAATTCAGCTCATGGGCACACCAACTGGCAAGAAGCACGTAGCAGAATCTTCTCATAGTAGCTGCCACTGGGTCTGCAGATTGTGCCCATACCCAGGGGCTTACACCCAAGATAAGCATTGGCCTCAGGACATCTGTTCTCTCTCTGAACATAGACAGTGCAGGTGGATGCAGAAATTCTCTCCTCTCTCCAGCATGAAGCACTGGGCAGGTCTTTCAGCTACTTCTTCAGCAGATTTTAGAGTGGAGAAGATAGGGGTTGAAGATGAAGACCAAATTCCAACTGCCTCCCCTCCACCAGGCTCCCTGATGTTGTATAAACCTTTAGGTAAGGCCCATGGGATCCAGGCAGTTTCAGAACCTCAATTGTTCATCTTTTACCTTCAGAGCTTTGCCATATTCACATACCACTTAGTATCTTTATTTGCAACTGACTTCTTAGAAGCACAACCTTATCCTACACTTTATACCTGAAATCACCGGAAAGGTATGCAATCATATTTTTCTAATATACATTAAAATATATACTTAACTATTAAAGTGCATAATATATATCCAGGTGCCACCTGAAATCATCTTTCAAATCATCACCTATGTTGCCTACACTTCAGGAAATACTCAATGAGGAACACAGGCAGGACCAATGCTGCATGGAGAAGCAGGAGAGACCTGGGCAGGTGAAACAGAAATACAGGAACATCTCAGACAGTCCATTAAACCTTGGCACAGAATAACAGCAGAAGGGTTAATCTGCACTATAAAAGGGCTTTTATTCCTGACAAATGAGTTCCTTGAAATAGCAGCTTCTACAAGGCCCCGCCCGCCAACCCCACACACCTTTAAATAGAACAGTATGAAAGATTTTTGGAATCTATACACTTTTACAGATGGGAGGTGATGTTGCTATCAGAATCTGCATTATGAGTTTACAGATCATTAACTCCTCATAGGGAAGTCCGAGGTGGGAGATGCATGCAGTAAACTCCAGCTATAGCTCGGGAGAAAATCACTGCCAGCTTTATATCTGCTTTTCCCAGGAAGATGAAGCGCCTCGGAAACTACACTGAAAACAGGATTGATTTATAGGATGGGCATTTGGGCACATGTTCAACAACACAAGTACTGTTTAAGGTAAGTACCCCTGAAGTAAAGTAATAGCAAACAGCAAACTGCCTTGGATGCCTACCAGCTGCCATGGAAGAATTAGCAAAACTATCTGCAGCCCAGGACAGGAGCACATCACCCATCAAGGCCCTTTGGCTACACACACACACGCACACAGGAACATGTATGAACATGCATGTGTATATACGCACAGTCTAGCTCTGGCTCAACCAGAAGTGGCTTCCCTTCTGGGTTTTTTTAATTTTTAAAAAATTCATTACAGTAAAAGACACATTGCCATTATCCTCTCAGAATCTCGTACCGCTGACCACTTTTTCACTGCATTCCTGATACCGTACGCTCGCTCCCTTGCTCTGAATTCTCTGAGACAGGACTGCTGTGCCACGTTCACCTTGTTCCCCCATAGTGCCAGGCACTCTGAACAGAACACAACCTGACAGCATTTGTTGAATGAATGAATCAATGAGCTTTCTTTCCATGGACCTTGTCTGTCTTCCCCCTCCAGGATCAAGCGTGGTGAAAAGAAAGGTATTTAGGAGGTGTTCAGGATGAGCCTAGAATCCCTAACACACAGAAAAGGCCTCTTGCCCCAAGCAGGAGACAACTCTAGGAATATTAAAGCAGCAAAGGTCACGGGAAAACTCCATGAGGGCATCAGGGAACCTGGAAGGAGACAATTTTTGTGTGCATTCAGGCCTCCTTTGAAAGCCACACCTCTGAGACAGAACACAGCCAGGGACTTGGTCTGGCCTCTGTGAGTCCCAGCGAGCCTCACTCATTCTGCAGATTCTCACTGGCACCAGCCACACATCAAGGACCGTGCAGTGCTCGGCAATGAGTACGAGTACAACACAGCCCTTGCCCTTGAGAACAGAGCATAACTAAGGCAAGGGATGTCAAGAGTTCCAAGCAAAAAACCAAAAACAAATCCAGAGACTAAGACTAAGGTAAGCCAGATTCTGCAGAAAGGGTGCCTATGAGGTAGCATATGAGTGGGCCACATCTGTGCGGGCAGGGATTTCGCAGAGAAGACCCAATAAGAACCTCACAGGCCTCCCATTCCATATGTTGCTAAGTTCCTGGTTGGCACTCCTACTTCATGAGCAGGTTTTTTCCCCATCCTGTTCTTGGTGGGAAGGTTGGTCAGATCCTAAGTCTGCAGGGTCCTCCATAGGCTCAGCAAGAAACATAACTTAGCCCGTGCTCCAAGCCAGCAGCAGATCAGAGAACAGGGTTGGGGTGCCAGGCCCTGCAGCCTCCCGTTGCAGCTCCTCTGCATTCCCCACCCAGGCCTGCAGCCACTGCTCCACCCAGACTGCACATCAACCATCTACCTAACCTAGGCCTGCAGTCTATTTTTACCTCCATTAGCTCCTCCTTGGAGTGTGGGTGGGGCGGGGCTGCAATCCTTATCCTCACTTTATGGTGAAGGAAGAAGGCTCAGGGAGGCTCTGGGACAACCTGCTCTCCCTAGCTCTGCTCTGTGCACCACGCCCTCTAGGGTCCAAACTGTTAGGCAGCCTGGCTTTGCAGTGTGCATACTCTTTGCCACAATCTTCAAAGCCCTCCCTTCTAGCCACAGAACAGGGCAGCTGAGCAACAGGCCACGGTTAGACCTCTTAGAGTTGGATCCGGCAAGAAAGGAAGATTGGAGTAGTGTGCCATGCCAGGTTTGGGCAGAGCTGGAGTTCCCAGGGACAGCTGTGCCCCCTTAAGAGAGGGCTGGGGGAAGGAAAGGGATTGGTGTAACCACTCTGCCTGCAGGAGGGTGGCTGCAGGTGATGCCTGCAGCCTAAGTGGCCAGGTCAGGCCAGGAGAAGTTTCCTGCCTGAGCCCATCTTGGGGAAACGGCCTACCTACTGGCTGTTTCTACCTCAAAGCCAGGTGCTACTGCCTCTCTTTAGATTCAATTCTTTTTCTTCAAGGAAGCCCAGTGACCTCTCACTCTTGACCTTTGCAAATGCACTTTTGCCTCTGCTAATAAGCATCAAGTTCCCAGTCTCCTCCTTAAGAAGAGGGGTTGGCTCTCCCGGCCAGCACTTCAGGAGTGCCTCTGCCCTCCAGTTGTCAAGGAAACAATGAGTTACTGCCCACCAGTTTTAAGCCAACTAGCTTCTGTGGGGGCAGCAGCCTCACACCACTGACAACCCACCAGGTGACTCCTGTCACTGCCGGAAAGGGGATCCCCACCCCTGCAGAGCTGGCCAAAAGAAAGCCAGCAGTCACTGCCCCTAAGGACAACTGGTGCAGGGAAGCAGGCACCACACCTCTCTCCTCAGGAACAGCTGCCAGCCCTCGGATCCCCTCACAGGCACGCGCCAGCCCCTCTCACACTGAATGAGTGAGGTGCTTCCACTCAGCCGTGAGGCTCCTGCACACATCAGCCATTTCTGTCAGCGCACGGCTTCGGCGGCGGCGCGGCGGCAGCCCTGCCCCCTCCCGACAAGCATCCAGGGCGTGTCACATTCCCACCTTCACAGCCACCAAGAAGGGGGACCCTGAGCCGGGACTGGTCGGGGTTCCCAGCTCACACTCCTCCAGGAGAAACACATCTTCATCTTCCAGAACCTTGTCCAAAAAGCCTATTGCCTCCTCTTCCTCTTCCATGGCAGCCAGAGCCCGCCGAGGGCAAACAGGAAGCAGGGTCCACGCAGCAGAAGCAGCCGCGGCCGCGCCGCGCCGCCGAGAGGGAGGCAGGCAGGCAGGCAGGAGGGGAAGCGCGCGGGGCAGGCCTACACCAGCACGCTGGCCTCCCCGGAGTCAGTCCTGGCACCTGGCCACCGGCTCCCGAAGAAAGGCTCCATTATGAACCTTTTCCTGCGGCCGCTTCCCAGCCCTCCTGCGCGCCGAGCTGCGGGCCCGCCTCCCGCGCGTCCCCACCCTGCGAAAGGGGAAGCGGAGCCTCTGGGCAGCCCCTGCCTGCCTGCCGGCTGACCGGCCGCCTCTCGCGGGGAGCTCGGCCGCCGCGGTCCCAGGGTTATCCCCGGGACGGACGCGTGGCGGGCGACGCAGCAGAGAGCGCCCTCCGCGGCCCTTCCTGGCGTGCGCGCGGGGCCGGCGCAGGCGGAGCCCCCGGGCCGCCGCTCAGTCCGTCCTCGCTCTCGGCTCGCCCCGGCCCAGGTTGCCGCTGCCCGGCTCGGTCCTGGCGCCCTGCCGCCGCGTCCCCGGCCCCACAAAGCCCGCCCTTTCTGGGCTCGGAGGCTCGCGTTTGCTCTGAATACACAGGAAATGCACGTCTTGACTTGCGAGGTGGAGCCGTTCGTTCCCTCTGTGGTCACCGGGGCGAGCGGCTGGCTGAGGCTTCTGGAGCGGAGGAGGGAGGGAGGAGGCCGCAGACAGGCCGGGCGGGCGCAGGGGGAGGTCTGCTTCCCAGAGACAGGCTTTATTTACAACTTCTCTAGAGCCGGCGGGCAGGGGGGAGCAGGAGAGCTGCTTCCCTGCACAGCTGCCACCCTCAGTCCTGTCCCCTTCACGTTCACAAGCGATGCTCACAAGCCCGCACCTCCTTTGCACCTTGGCCTTAAGCTACAGCACCTTTGAGAAGGGGAGGTCCAAGATGCGTGAGAAACCACAGTTGTCATCTCTGTCATGATTGGGTGCACAGGGCTTTGTAAAAGTGGGCCTGACCTATTTCACCCCCAAGAGGAGTTAAGTGCCGGCCAGGGTCCTGAGCAGGTGCTGCTGGGCACCGCGGACCACCCAGATGCCACATCTCTCTTCCAGATGCTGCCTGGACCAGCAATGCCCATTTCTTGGAGCCTCTCCCCACAGAGCTAGTCCTGCAAGGTCGAAGTACACATAACATAGGGCAGATAGCACTGCCAACCCTGCCCATTCCCAGCTCACTTCCCTGGGCTTCTTCAACGTTAGAGAAACTACATTCATCCAGAAGGTGAAGCCCCTATGCTGGTTTCCTCGCCCTGATGCCGAAAAGGCACACACCCTTACTCTCGGGGGAGGAGTCCAGTGGCAGCTCCCAGATCTCTTCTTTCACAACCTCCCACCCAGGGCAACTGTGACAGACCGCCGCCCGTGAGAGTGCAGATAAGGTGATCATTAAGGAGCCAAGTAGGGCCTGGGCAAACTGAAGAGCTGTCACAAAAGATGACACAGAGGGCCGGCGATATAGTTCAGCGGCATAAGCGCGCCTGCCTGACAAGCGCGAGGTCGTGAGTTCAATCACTGGTATAAAACAAAACAAAACAAAACAAAAGAAAACACAGGTGATGGGGGCAGGCTCAAGGTTGTTTATCTTTATTCAAGTGAGAAATCTACATTCTTTAGTGAAATGATTTTAAAATGACAGCAAATATTTTACATTAAAAAAATAAAAAAACCCAGACTAAATGAACCACATTTGTGCCTTGAATTAGGTCCCACAGACTGAGGGTCTGCCTTTATTCTTGCAATTGGTTGTTTCTTTGAGGGAAAGTTAAGAGACGGTTGGGAGAGTGTGAGGATCCCTTGGTGTCTCCTCTACCATTTCCTCACTGGACCTGACGTCTTAAAATCAAATTCAGTCACACAGTACTGCACTAACCCACAAGTTCTCTTTGTTAAGCTGTACCAGTGATGGCAAACATTTAGAGCTTTCGATGATAACAAACAGCCAACTTCGGCACTCATGCAACAGGTTGGACACCACTGACCTATATCATGGCAGCCACCAATCAGATAGTGCAATATCTGGGGCTGTCCACTGATGCCTCTTATGACCAGCCTGTCACACACAGCACATTCCCTGTCAGGTGATAATCACAGGACCATACGGTAAAGAGTCAAACTGTAGAGGCAGTCATAGTGAACCCGTTAGAGGCAAGTACCCAAACAGCAACCCATAGCCCACTTATTTAATCTCAAAGTCCCACTGCAATGAAACCTGAAAACTGAGGTTTTAGTTTAGAAAAAAGCAACTCATACATTAACATCTTTTATCTTTAAAGAAAAACAACATGTATGCCATAGGTTTGCCGCCACTGTGTTGAGGCCATTTCCAAAGGAAGGTTCAACTGAGCCTCATCCCAGACCATGTGTGCCACCTCCTATCTGCTCCACTGGGCTCCTTAGCTGAGTACCTTAGCTGAGTACCAGCCCTCTGCTAAGCCTCCAAGCTGGGTGGAGGGTAGAGGAGGAAATAAAAAGGTAAAGGAAAAGATGTGGTTTTTTAATCCTCATTTCCGAAAAGTTCTGCAGGAGCTCTATGCTGTAGGCAGGACTCAAGTTCTGTTTTGTTGCCAAAGTTGAAATACAGTATGATATTTGGATGGGATCTCTGGGGCCCAGGACTGACAGGCCCTAGCTAGGGAACTGTCCCACTAGGGTTTTTAGCGCAGGCACCCCCATCCTCTAGTCCCTGGTTTTTCCCTGTTCCTGCACTGGGTGGGTATAAATAGCCAGGGCACATCTGACGGGCACTTTCAGCCACAATTCCTCATTTGGTTTGGGTGGGTGAGGCCATTCTCAGGGCTTGGGAACAACTAGGCCTGGCATTCCCCAGGGCACATGTACGCCAGCACAGGGCCCTGTGCCACAGGTTATTCTGTCCCTTGCCCTGCAGGATCCAAGTACAGGCATGGGCTGTCCTCAGGGTCAGACCAGCAGGAGGCATGAGAGAAGAGCCCAAGCCAGAAGGCCTCTCGGTGTCCCTTCCTCATCCAAGAGAATATGAGGTGTTCTTAGCAGGCGTTTAGAGTATCCCATCTCCACTCCCAATACCCCTGCCAATGCACCAGATCAATACCCACTTCTTCCTCTAAACCTTGAACTTCACAGAAGCTGCTCTGTGAACATACACGGCATCTCTATCCCACCCCACGAGAGCTGGCTAGCAATTCCAATGAGTAACCAGAATGTCCCCATCACTGGACACACAGACTCCACTCAGAGGCCCCCAGTCCTCCCCCTGGAGGGGAAATGACTCACAAGTCCCCACAGTGGTCCCTCCCTTTCTCTCACAAATGCCCTGAGCCAGCCCTGGACCTGAGCTTCCTCTCTCTGTCTCCATTCTGCCCACTTGAACCTGGCTCCTAATCCCCCTCTCCAGGGAAAGAGCCCCTTCAGAGGCCCCTGGAACTACCTATTCCAAAGCCAGAGGCTTCCCTCTCCTATTTCTCGGCTCCCACAGTCTGGACTTTGTCTAAACATTGGGCAGACTTGGCTGTGTAGGTGCTGCTTATGGCTACTCTTTCGGTTTAGGTTGGCCCTTCTTCCGCCTGCCTCCTGTATGTGTGGGGATACCCAGCCGGGTCTCAGCCCTCTGTTCTTCATCCTTCTTATTACTAGGCCAACGGCAATGCGTTATCTTCAGCCCAGCATCTGGGCTCTAGTTCTGACACCTATACCAGGAGCTAGACTCCTCACTCAGAAATCCCAGCAACAGCCCTTTAATGCCACATAACCATACAAGGAGGCCCCAGACCAGCTTCCCTTTCTGGCTTTTCTACTTCTGTTGGCAGGACCACCATATTGCGGTTCTTCAATCCCTCAATCCCCTTGGACCTTCCTTCTTTTTCTTTTCAAAAGCCACCACCTGACCATGGTTTGCAGCATCTCACACCTGCACAACCCCAGTAATGTACCACTGGGACTACTCGACTGGTTCATCTACCTGTTCACTGGCTCCTTCATGCAGACCCTGAGAAGGCCTGGCATGTCAGGCCTACAGTCTGACTGGGCCTCTGCCACTGGCATATGCTCAGTGTTCTCATTTATCAGCCCCAGTGGGAACGCAGAACAAAGGCACTAAGCCTGCCCAAGAGGAAAAGTTTTACAGAAGGTGTTCTGAGCGGCACCTGGAAACCAGGCAAGGTTTCTAGGCAAAGGCAGGGAGGAATGGTTTTTAAAGTAAGATTGGCTAGAGGACAGAGGAAAAAGGGCAGGAGATGAACATGGAGAGGTCGCTGGCACACCACCACGGAGGACAAAGGGCACACACTCTCCATGACAATGGGGCCTGACCCAGACTTGTGACATCCACCAAGTCTACATCTTAAATCTCCCTCATTCTCCATCCTCTCACTCCCTTACTGACTCATCAACAAGCACTTATCAACTGCCTGTTGTACACTAGGCACTGTGCCTGCATTTAGAATGCAGCCACAAATCAGTGACACTATGTCTGCCTTCCCTGGGGCAGACTGACCATTGTGACTGATTCCCAAGGTGGTATCAAGGAAGGGGCAGTGCCAGGGTAAGGGTAGAACTGGGGAGGGGCACATTTTAGAATGAGCCAATTAAAGCACAACTCCTCTGGAAAGGATGCCATGGAAGTACCTATTGTGATTTTAAATGTTTACACCCTCTGACTCACCAATTCCACTCTAGGGAATTTCTCTGAAAAAAAATTTTTTTTAGAAAGGCATAAAGGTGTGTACAAAGACATTTACTGCAGTGATGTTAATACCAGTGAAGACTGGAAAAGACGCAAAAGTCTATCAAAAGTGGACTGGTTGGGGCTGGGGCTATAGCTCAGTAGTACAGCACTTGCCTAGCATGCTCAAGACACAGGGTTCAACCACTAATACCATGAAAAGAAAAAAACCAAAATGGCAAAATGAGACGTGGCACATCCATACAATGAAAATACTGCAGTCACGAAAGCAATGACATAGATCTTTTAAGTACTGGTATGCAAGTTGTCTTAGTCTTATTAAGTAAAATAACAAGAGCAAATCACAAAACTACCAGTATTGTGATCTCATTTTAATGTGTGGTGGAAAAAATAAAGAGGAATGTACAATCAACTTTTAGCCGTTCTCTCCGTACCATGTGAATTAAGGAGACTTTCACTTTCTATATTATGTATTTCCTACATTAAGCTAGAATTTCAAGTGATGCAATCAGGGAAAATAAAGAGGCTCTAAAAAGAAGTGTAGGGTTGGGGGTGTGGGTTAGTGGTGGAGCAGGTGCTTACCAAGCTTAAGGGCCTGGGTTCCATTCCTAGCACGCACCCCCCCCCAAAAAAAAAACCCAAATCAACCACAAAATGTGTTTACTGTTATGGCTAGAAATTTAGATTGAGGTATGAGGCCACAAGCAGGCGCATGTGACACAGTAAAAGAGAAATCACAAGAGGCTCCCCGGAGATGACATTAAAACTCAGAGGTAAAAATGAACAAGGGTTAGCCAGCTGGTAGGGAGGTGGGATCTAGGAGACAAGGAAGAGACTGTAAGAACTCGACCTGGCTGGAGGGAAGCAAATGTTCATACATTCATTCAGCCAACATTTACTGAGCACCTACTATGTGTCACACTGTTCTAGGCACTTTGGGCCACAAAGAACACAGGCTTTGTTACAAAACGGCTAAGATTCTTCCCTCAGGGAGTTCACACTCCCGTTGGGGAGTTGTCAAGGGTTGGCACAGGTCAAGTAGTCAGGTCAGATGGGTCCTGACAGAAGGTCTGGGGTTTCACCACACAGACAAAGTGAAGGCATGGAGGGTTTTAAACAATGAATGACAAGACTATTCTTCAGTGCATCCCTCTAGCTGACATCTGATTACCCTTTCTAAAAGACTGCTTGCTTTGGCTGGAGGTTTAGCTTAGCAGCACAAGCGCCTGCCTGGCAAGTTCGAGGTCGTGAGTTCAAGCCTTGGTACCAGAAAAAAAAAAAAAGAAAAAGACTACTTGCTTTGTGCCCAGCAGCCAACCACTAAGTCAGCCCAAACAAGGGCAGTGTGGCTCTTGCTGACCACTCGATCACTATGATGACAATAATCTCTGAAAGGACCAGGCACATTCTTACCTCCAGGCTTTTGTTCTTTATAGCTTCCTAGGCCTAAAGTACCTTTTCCCTCCTCTGCCTGTCCCCTGCTCTTTCAGCTTTCCTAGCAGAAGTTCAAGCCCCACCTCTAGACTTTCTGGAGCTCAGGAGATCATGGGCCAATGAGAACTGATTCCCAGGGGCCGGTGCCAGGGCAGGTGGAGTCCCTACAGCCACAGATGGAATGAGAATCATTATTCTCCCAGTGACTTTGCTCCTCCCTCTGCCTTCCCTTTCTCTGTTACCGTAGAAGTCACTCAAAAGATCATATCCAGAATTCAATTAACATAAAGCAGAGCTTGGGTATAAATCAGTATATGACCTTGTTTATATGGTAAAACAAACAGATGAAAGGGAAAAATAAAACTCCCTTGGATACAGGATTTTAATTCTACTTCTGATTTTTGATAGCCCTATGAACCTGGGCAGGGTATTTAAACTCCCTGTGCCTCAGTCTCCTCATTTGTAAAATGTAAATAATTATAAAATGAACTCTAAGACTGGTGTGCACAGGATAGTTCCTGGAGCATGCTAAAGCCCCAGCTGCCACCGGCTATTGACACAAGCCATTCTCCCCTTCTTCTTTGGCAGGTGCTGGGTTCAGGAAGAACACAAAAGTGGTAGGGGTCTGGCCCCCTTCCAGATTCACCTCTTACCTATCCAGCAAACTCAAGGCCCTGCTCACACCACTTCATCTCTTTTCCCAACTCTCCAGTGGCTTTCCCACATTCCAGAAGTTACATTGTTCCCTTTCCTGACCAGTGCCCAGACATAGCACAACCCACTCTCTGATCCTACTTCTTCCAAGATCCTCAGTAGCCTTGAAATGGAATTCTGGCCTGGTATGTAGCTCAGTGGTAGAGCAGGTGCTTTAGCACACACATGGTTCTAGGTTCGATCCCTAGCACCAAAACCAAGCAAACAAACAAACAAAACAAAAGGAAGCAAGAAAAAAGCAACAGAAAAATTACAGGGGATTGGGGGGTGGTACAAATCCCTAGTTTATGTTAATTCCCCATCTCACCCAAAACAGTATCTCGTAAAAAGTTGTTGCTTCAAAAATATTTAGTGAGTGAGAATGATGGAAGGGAAGGCAAGGCAAGGGTCTCTTGAAGAACAAAGGGCCTGGGTTGAATCATTGGTTTCTATGGAAGACAGTCATATTAATAGGGATCCCAGGACTTGAGGGAACCCAAAAGACACTACCAATGAAGAAATCTCCTCTCTGCCTTCAATCATCAGCCTCTTCCAAAGTCAGGAAGCTCATTACTCCTCCTACTCCTAGAGAATCATTCTTGTTGAAACATTCTTCTTAGTATTTATTCAAACGTGACCTTACAGTAACTATTCTCATTCTGTCCTCCAGGGTAGCACAAGATAATTTTCTGTCATTTTAATTGAGTAATTACTTC
>RJWT010025938.1:0-15986 GCA_004365215.1 Cuniculus paca | reverse complement strand
ATAAAAGAGAAATTCAATCTTTGGGACACAGGATAGAAGAATTAGATTCAGCTAAGAAAAAAGATATAGCCCAGGGATGGTAGAACTTAAAAATTTTAAACAGCTCAAATTGTGACATAGGAATTAAATATTATATGCAGTCCTAAGTGCTCCATAGAAAGAAGCATGGGAAAATAGGATCACATGAGAAAAGGATGTGGAAGGTGATAGCATCAGTAGCACCTATTGTAAGGGCTCCTCACTGTCACAGACTGACCAAGTGCTCACATATGTACATTTCTGCTCCCAAGCAACCTACTGTTGTGTTGGCTGTGAATGTGGAAACCAAGGCCCAGGGAAATAGAGAAGCTTACAAAAGCTGTAGCATAAGGGTGAGTCAAAGCACAACCTCCTCTGTGATCCCAGAGCCCAGGCTCTATACCAGAATCTTGCACTTCTAGGAATGGGCCACAGGAGTGAGAGGGTTCTTTGGTCAATCACTATACTGTATACTAAGGGAGCACCTGTTATACTATGGGCGTTGCTTGAGGTGATGGGCACACAATGGAATAAAAGGGGTTACACTATAAGAGGCCAACAATAAATAATATCCACATATATAGACAGAGAGTATAATAGGGGTTTATACCTCATCCTAGACAACTAAGGACCATCAAGTACCACAAAGTAACCTGAACTTCCCTAAACAATGGCCCATCCTCACTTCACACATGCCTTATATTGAACTGTGGGCATGCTTGTACTACTCACTGAAATTGTGGTTTTACACCTCCTCATCCTCAATGTAAAGCAAGTCCTCTGCGCCTAGAAGCAGGCCATCACTTCTTTTCCACTAATCTGTTGATAGCCTAGTGCCTGGCACAGAGTAACTTTAAGCAAATCTCTGGTCTAGCTATTTAATAAAATGCTACAGTGACTAAAAGTAGGCTTCTCAAAGGCTGCATGTTATACATGAGTGTTTCTTGTATTTTGATGGGATAAGTTCCTTGCCCTATAATAGCAACAGTGACCTTGAAGATGGGGCAAGGAGGTCACTGTGCAAAATGTTGACAGTGACAGATGTGACTTTGGTTCAATAATTGGTACCTGAAAAAACAAGTAGGTCATCACATTAGCTTGACTCGGGACATCTCTCACCAGGCCATTAGCCTTTACAATACACAGATCTCAATTAACATTCATGGAAATTGAATTATTTCCTGCCCATTTGAAGGCCTTCATTTATCCATGGGGAGCTTTACAAGTCAAAGGTTCCAATGTTTGTATTCTTGAAAATCTTTGTTGAAGCCCACGCTCAAAAATGGTATTTTTTTCAGGTTACAAAGTAGCTTTATGTGATTTGTCAGTTATCCTCTCATAATGGCCCTGAATGGTTGATAAAGGAAAATCATGGCATGTCAAACACCTAATGATGTCTGATTATTGAGCAACTAGTCAGGAATAAGCCCAGCCTCCTTGATCCTGAGTCCCATGCTTAATTCACTATACCAGTGATAGCGAAACTTTTAGAGAACAAGTGACCCAATTGCAACACAAAACCCACTTATTTATCACAAAGTGCCAACCTTCCTATTAAACCTGAATACTGAGGTTTTAGTTTAGAAGAAATGACTGTTACCTAATGCTTGGCTAGTGGTGCAACTTGGCACGTGTGCCAAAAGAGATGGCTCTGCATGACCACTATGGCACTTGTGCGTTAGGTTTGCCAGCACTGCACTGCACCATCTGATCCTCTACCCTGGATCATGACCACAGGTTCACTTTTGTTCCCCCAAAAATGCCTCATACACTGAACCCCAAAATGGGAAATTAACACATTGGGCTCCTGTGACTGGAGTCATCACAGGAGTCTCAGCTTCTGTGAATAAGCATGATGCCTTTTAGCAGAGACAGAGCATGCTTACTTTAAGCCCTGTGTGTCAGATGCACTCTAACTCTAACTCCTCTGCTATGTATGCTGTGGTGTGTCCCAGGTGACTGATGAGGAAACTGGCAAGGAGAAAGTTTGTCAAGTGTTACAACATAAGTAAAAATGGTACACTTGGGATTTGAGCAGTAGACCAGTTCTTACTCCAACAGCCAAGTGCATTCTGTCACTCAAGTCTCTCCTTCAAGTCAAGGAAGAAATAAGAGACTCAGTCTTGGTTCTCAGGAGGCAGAACACTAACACTCGCTTAGCTATACAAAAAGTTCCCAGTTGAAGAACTGGAGAAGGTATGAAGATCATAGGGGATCCAGGATGGAAAGGCAGGCTCAAAATTAAGAGTTATCAAGAAATTTCTGATAGTCTCAGTAGTGGAACCTCTTAACATGCTAATCAGGTCCTCACCACTTGGTGACAGAGCTATTGTGTCTTCTGTGTTTTGATTCAACCCACTAATCACAAAAGGTTTCAGGCTCAAGTACATTCCTGGCCATACTCAGGTCATCAATCAAATAAGGGATCAGCAAGGGAAGAGCTCTGACAAATGACTCTTCCAGGGTTCCTTAAGCCACCGTGGAACTTGGCTTATACCTAGGTTTACTTTGAATCAAGAATATTGGATTCTCAAGAAGCAATCCAACTAGATGAAAATCCACAGGGTAGTAACAAATATCCAAGATAAAAGTAGAATATGGTCTCTGTATTTTACAAAGAATACACCTTGCTCTGGCTTAGATCTAAAATGGCCCCAAAAGATTCATGTGTTTGGAAGGTGAGTGGATTATGAAGGCATTATAACTGACTTGCTGTTATGATGTGGGGTCTGCTTGGAAGAAGCATGTCACTATGGGCATGATCTGGAAGGGTGTATCTCTCTTCCAGTTTCCTCTTTCAGCTCTCTGCTTCCTTTTGCCATGAGATGAGTATCTTTCCTCCACTCAGACCTTCTTCCATGCTGTCAACCACGCAAGAACTGAAACTTCTAAAAAAATTTCTCTTCAAGTTGTGGGTATTGGGTATTTTGCCCCAGTTATGAGGAAAGTGACTAAGATACACCTACAGTTCACAAAGGTAAAATTAGACCTTAGTTAAGTTTCTATAATAATATACATGAATGTATTAATAAACTGCCTTATATATGTTATGTAATATAATCGTCATCATTCCTATCATTTATAAGATAACATAAATCACTTCCAGAATGAGAACACAATCCTAGATTCCATAACACTTTGCCAAATAGTCTTGACCCTGGAGATTGTAGAGGTGTTCCTGTACAGAGAGAAATGGAAATGTCTTTACAGAGACAAGGACAACTTCAAATCTATGGAACTTCTGAACTGTGTTCACACTATGAGCCTCCTCTGGCTCTGGATTGAGGTAGAGCCAATTTCCACAGCCCTTCATCTGGGCTGGTCGTGACCTACTTCAAACAGTTGAGTGCAGCAGAAGTGATGTTGTACCTGCTCCAGAGCTGAGCAGCTACCATTGTTCTTTTGGATTCTTCCCTTGGCTCCCTGCCACCATGCCAGGGAGCCAAGAAGAACAGTGATCATCCAAAACCCAAGCTTCCAGTTACAGAAGCCATGCCACCCAAGATGTGTACCCTCAGGGTAGAAAGGGTCTCTTTCAGAAGGCACCAGGCAGGAACAAGTGGTCACTGCCTTATCTTGCAGTATCCTGATGCCTATGAATATTCTGGGTGGAGAGCTACTGCTTACAGTGAAGAGGTAACAAAAAATGAATAAAATGAAAATACCTGGGCTTCAGGTGTCAGATCAACTCATCTTTGATGGGAAAAAAAAGGGTCTTTGGCAGCCCTAAAACAATCTCTGATTTATTGTGGCTATGTGGCAGATAAAACAATATCTCAGAACTAAAATGTATTTATACAGCTTGCAGAATTACAAGGAGAATTGAATTCAAATACATACCAACTCTAGGGCATCAAGTAGAAAGGGTGGGATACTGACACTCTGAATGGAGCATTTGATTGAATTTAGACCAAACTGGAAATCTCCAACTATATCCACCTTCATCATTAAGCTAAGAGCTAACTATGCTACACTGAACACAGTCTGACAATTTGCTTTTTGTAAGTAAATAAATAAATAAATAAATAAATCTTTCCCCCACTACCACATACACTCTATGAAAGCAAAGAAAAGAAAACTTTTATGTCCTTTATTTATTACCTAAAATAGTGCCTGCACAGAGCAGACACTAAATAAAGAATTTTCCAGCAAAGGAGAGAAAGAGCCAAAAATTAGAAAATAGGATAGCAAAAGGAGAAAGACGAGAGGGCTGAACAATGGAGATAGATGGTGATAGATAGACAGATGATAGATAGGTAGATAGATAATCATATACACAAACAGATGCAAATTGGTATCAGTTAAAGACTTTATGTGTCATGTTAGCCTGATGAGTCTTTATTTGGTAGACAATGGGTGTAACAGGTTATTTAGTTACCCTCTCCTTCCAATTTTGCAAATGAGAAAGTGGAGATGTTAAAGGATTGCACTATTCATTCAAGGTATGTTCCCACAACACTAAAGCCCAGCTTTTCCTAGTCTAGTGGATTCAGTTTAGAAACACAGTGATCCCTTATTACCTGGACAGACTAGTTCCAGGGTCCCCCTTGTCTACCAAAATCTGACATGCTCAAGCCCTTCACATAGAATGGTTTAAGACTTTAAAAAATGGTTTAATATTCAAATATAGCCATGAAAAAATATAACCAGGGGCTTCTTCTTGTACATTTTAAATCACCACTACGTTTTTACAATATGTAACACAATGTAAGTGTCATTTAAATAATTATTATTGCTTAGGAAATATTGACAAGAGGAAAAATACTGTTTAGTAAGGCTAATTTTTAATATTTTTGAGCTGTAGTCAATTGAACACACAGATGCACAACCTGTGCATGTGGGGGGGGCAATAAACGTAATGTGAAAAAGAATTTGGAAATTACAAAAAGTTTTGAAATTTAGCATCTCTTTGAAGCTACTGCGTGTGCTTACTTTTTATTTTATTTTATTTATTTATTTATTTATTGTCTTTTTGGGACAGAGTCTCACTATGCAGTTCAGGCTGGCCTTGAGCTCATTTCGTGGTCTCAAACTCATAACAATCCTCCTGCCTCAGCCTCCTGAGTGCTGGGATTACAGGCATGTGCCAGTATGCTCAGCTGTTTCTAATATCTCAGAGCTCAACACTTACTGAATACCTACTGTGTGTCAAGTACACAAAACAATTTTTGAAGTAGATGCTATTCACCATCCTTCTTTCAGAGGTTTAAAAATGACAAGTGATTGAATGAGCTGTGACTTCTAGCCTTCTAGATTCTAGAACTGATATTTTTCCACTATATTATCTCCACCTGACCTCCACTATCAAAAGCAAAGCAAAACAAAACAAAGAAGCATGAGGGAAAGAAGGAGGGAGGGAAGCAGGGAGAGAGAGAGAGAGAGAGAGAGAGAGAGAGAGAGAGAATATCAAAAAGTAAGATTCTGGAGAGTAGCCAGGACTTTATGCCAGGTACTTCACAGAAAGCAGAATGTAAAAAGTAATAGATCTTCAATTCACCAAGTCCCCAGGGTAATGAATTCCAAGCAAGCCATATTGCATCAAGAGCCTTTCTGTGCTGGGGAGTTCCCTTTCCCAGAGTGATAGGCTGATACCTCTAGCTGGGTCTGTAATTTAATAAGACAAGAACAGCGATAGAGTTCGGGAAATTGATCGATTTTAATGCAATGCCACTGACAAGTCTGGAAGAACTATATGATACGGTATTTCTCAGGAGGATGGAGCTGAGTCATCCCTCTTTGTGAGGATGGTCTACTTTTAAGTTAGTGGATTACAGTCCATTGCAATTTACCCTGCCGATGAGGTGGGATTTAGTCCAAGGCTTGATTTAAGAGGAAATTAAGGACACCACTAGGTCCTATCTCCAAGCAGCGCTGTGTGTTTGTGGAGCTGTACGTGGTGGAGAGATATGGTCCATTATCTACCCTAATGCCAGGCAGTAATAGCCTCATTTTTCATCACATCTGGGTGAGGTAGGTCTTATGAAATCCCCAAAATAGAATGGAAAATTAATGTTCCAGAAATAATAAGTAATTGAGACAGAAATTGAAATCTAGCCTATCCAATTCAAATATCTTTTTATTTCTGGTTCCAAACAAGTTCTCTAAAAAGTGCCAGAAAACGTGAGCTCAAGGCAAAACTGGCTCAGATCTAAAATGTCCTCCTCTAAGTCCCGTGTGTTCAGAGGTGAGACTTTTGGAACGGGATTAGATCAGGGGTGCTATGCACATCAGTGATGAGTTCATGACTGAATGTGTTATAAGGAGTTGGGCCCTGGCTGGAGGTGGGTCACTGGAGGAGAGACCTAGAAAGGTGTACTTTTGTTCCTTGCTTATCCCTTATCTCTATGCTTCCTGGCTCCCATAAGTTGTGCAGGTTTTCTCTGCCATGCCCTTGTTCCATACTGTTTCTACCTGAGAGCCAACAAACCATGGACTGAATGTTTTCAAAACTATGAGCCAAAATAAACCTCTCCTCCTTTAAATTACAGGTGTAAAGTATTTTGTGCCAGTAACTATCATATGCTCCAAACGATCTACTGAAGCTTTGCAAGTCAGTGCTGGTTGTTGGGAGGGGCCTTAGTCCTCCACTATGTACAGGACTCTTTGTCCTCAGGACCCAACAATCAGTATACCCAGAGCCACAGATCTAAGAGAGGAAGGAGGAAGCCACAGTGTCTTTTATGACCTATCCTCTGAAGTTTAACTCTGTCATTCCCACAGTACTCTACCAGTTGTGCCAGTTAAAGTGGAAAAATACTGGATAAGCACATGAAAAGAATTTCAGGAGTTTAGAACCACTGAGAATCATACAGGAAGCTGAATACCACAAGAACCACAGTCAGAACCCACAAGTGAGCTAGAGGAAAGATGCAAAGCTGCTAGACAGATACAAAAGAAACTCCTGGGCCTGTTCTCATTATTTAAAATTGCCCACCACAGGGATATCAGGCTTTTTTTGCTTGCATTGTGAATTTCACATTTGAAAAGTCCATGACAGAGATAAATTTTTCATCTGGAATATTACTGAGAAGTTATCAACAGATGTCCTATGTATAAAATACATATCCTTTACCCATAAATATTTATTGTAGGCCACCTATTTTATGCTGGCCTCCCACCCAACTTCTCCCACTTAGGTCTATGTGGGAAAACAACAGCAAAATAGGTAAATGATGTTCACTGTGTAAGAAAGTGTGTTCTTAGTCTCTGTTGTCCCCAGACCCCTTATCCCCATGAGCAAAAGAAGCTTCTCCTTGCAATGTTGGATTCATTCAGTTAAAAGCAGAATGGTAAATGAGCAGAAAATGAGCAGAAACCAGGAGAGCACCTCTGGCTCAGAGGCAGTGTCCAGAGTTGAGGTCCCTCTGTAGGACCAGCAGGGCCCACAGCTATTCTGACCTCTCTTTTTAGAGCAGTGGAGTGTGATGGCACATGGAGAAGGCCATGAAGCCAGACTGACCAGGATCCAAACCTTTTACTTCAGACATCCTGCTGTCATATGTCCCCAGCCACTTAACCTTTATGGACCTTGGTTTCAGAATTGATACAGTGGAGATAATAGTGCTAGTTCCATCAGGTCAGTCAGAATTTAAACTAGGTACTGCATTGGTCACCTTTCCATTGCTCTAACAAAAAGCTGAGAACAAATATACTTAAAAAGGTGTGAAGTTTATTTCGAAAGATGGCTTCTGAGATACCAGTTCATGGTTGATTGGGCCTATTGCTTTTGGACCCACGAGGCCCAGTATATCACAGGACAACATGGTAGAGGATGTTGCTTACTTTATGGCTACCAGAAAGCAGAGAGAAAGTGTCAGAGAGTAGTGTCCCACAATCTCTTTGAGTGTGCACTGCTAGTGACTCAACTTTCTCCTACCAGATACCGCCTCCTGAAGGCTCCATCACTTCCTAATAATGTCATATGCTAGGGACTGAGCCTTCAATACTCCAGCTTTTGGGGGACAGTCAAAATCTGAACTAGTGAAGGTACAGGTCTCTATGAAATATGAGGGTTGTCACTCTACTCTGTTCCACCTTGCACTCTCTTTATCCCACTAAAGAAGAGTCTGATTCCCAGGGAAGGCAAGTGATATATCCACATCAACACTGACAGCAAAGGTACATGTACTACTCCAGCATGCTGACTTTCAGGACCTGGTGGAAGTCTGGGCTAGTCCAGACAGGCAGTAGAAGGGGAGAACAAGGCAGGTAAAAAGGAAGTTAATTGCACAAAACCCCCTTTTAAATCCATTGCTGTTAAAATTGAAAGGATAATTTTGAAAACATCTTTTGGGCCAACCACCTAAGTGTTTAAGCCACTGGTTTGGCCAAGGTTCTCTTCAGAGGCCAATATTTTGAGCAGAAAAATAAGCCCAGGTACAGGTAAGTGGATTACTGGAACATAGCCATGTCTCAATGACCCATTTTTCTACTCCATCTACCAAGTGGAAAATGGCTGTCCTAAAAGTCTCCTTTGAGTGGTTTGTAAGGGATTTACAGTCTTAGTGCCACTGTCAGTGATTACAAAACAGCTATCAAATCCCAGCATCCTCCTCTGGAAGGGCCCTGGAAATTTATATTTTGGAAATACCTACTAAGAAGACACTGCGGCCCAACAAATTATAAGATTGACTTCATATTACAAAATCAGTATGTGTAGAACCAGGACATGAGGTGAGGTCAGGCTGTGTGCTCAGTTCTCCTCTGTCACTCAGAGGTGATTCTGTAACACACTCTGCAAATTCATCTACTGCAGCTACCCAGAGACTAATACCATGAAACTTAGAAGAGATGGAAACAAACGATTATGGCAGACCTGTTGTGTATGGGGTGTTCTGCTGCTCATGTTCCTCACAGGACTGCAGATTCTGCCGTACAAGGCCTCTGCTCACTGTTTCTCAAATCACCCCAGGGTTTAGCATGGAGTAGGCAGTCAATGCATGTGCTGAATAACTGAAAGATTGTACTTCAATTTTAAAATAACAAACGAGTACTGAGTTATAAAGGAAAGGACTGAGACTTGGATTTATTGAATGTTTCCTTCAAATCATTCCACATATGAATGTGAGAATTAGAAGCAATTTTACAGCCTTTGGAGAGAAAAATTCCTTGCAGGATATACTTTAGTGTAGAAATGTTATTGCCTCAAATCAACAAATAAGGTACTGCAGGTTCTTTTGAAGTGCCCCTCAAGATAAATATGTTCTCAAGCAGCTACACTGGCTCTGCCTGTGTGTTCAGCAAACTCCTTCATCATGGACATAAGAAGAATTAACAGTAGTGAGGTCTCAGTCTGCACATTTGTCCCAGATTGTAAACTCTTGGAAACTCAAGTTAACCATGGTTTCATATGCTTTGAATTTCAAGTACTGGTCTGACAACATCTCTTAAAACTCGAGCCAACTATGCAAAGTATACTCAAAATAATAACTAGTGTTATAAAAATTGCCAAGTAACAGTGCTTATTCTGAGAGCTTTGCATGCATTATCTCATCTAATCTGTATACAAAACTTAGTGTGCAGGCTTTTATGATTGTTAATCAACCCATATTTTTACAGATGAGGTAACTGTGAAGAAGAGAGAAATAAGAAAGTATAACACACTATTTCCAAATCCTCACTGTAATTTTTCTTGCCTGGTATTATTCTCCTTGTGAATGGATGGGTGGATGGATGTATGAACAGATGAGTGAATAGAGGAGTGTAGCATGGAAACACAGAATTCATGTATCAGGCTAGATCCACAATTCACAATGTGGGCAACAACTGTAAAGGCTGAGTCATTCTGGATTTGGGGGGAAGGCTGAGAATGGTGGTTATGTGTGCAGGTTCTAAAATTAGGTATGCCCTTCCCATATGCCAGCTCCACCCATACAAACTCTTTGCCTTTGTGTGTGGCTTCTTTGAACCTCAATTTCTATTTCTGTAAAATAAGGGGAAATAAATCATGTACTGAGAAGAATGTGTTAGGATACAACATTATACTGGCACATAGTAGGTATTTAGCAAGTGTGTGTTGAAAGAATAAATAAGCCAATCAGCAATGTATCACCGGCATACCCCATACAAAAGGAATCTATAATGGTTGGGGATTTATCTCAGCAGCATAAGCACCTGCCTGGCAAGCACAAGGTCATGAGTTCCATCCTTGGTACCAAAAAACAAAAACAATAAAAAAGGAATCTGTGGCGAAGCTAGAATTCAAGATCTTCCCTTATGATGTAAAATCACCTAAGCTGCAACAAAACTCTGAAAATTCCCAGATTTATATGTTAAAACCTCAACCATATCATTGGATATGTAGTAGAAATATTCTCCTTTCACTTACATTCAAGTCATCAAAATAAACTAAAAGCTAATTGTGATTCCCAAAGCCAGGTAATCTTCCTAATCTACAGTATCTTTGAACTGCACATTTGCAGTTTGCAAAACATAACTGCATTTGTATAGAGATTAAGGGGAGGGAGGAGAAAGGATTTTTGTATAGGGACTGACTATAAGCTTCAAACAAGGTGTTAGCTTCTTTCATGGCAACTTCTCCTCAATCCAATCAGGGAAGAAGGTATTACCTACTACTTCAATAAGAAGTCCCTGCCCTCAAAGCCATGAGGCTTGTAAGAGGTGGGTCTATTTGAGGGAGCTAGAAGTTGTATCAATTTTTAAGTAATAATGATGCATACTGCTAAAAACACAAGATTCTGTTACAGCCCTCATTTTTGGGAAAACATGGTGAAATGCCTATATCCCCTTGCAGCTCTTTATAAGCACATTTTCTGTACAAAGAGAAAATGAAAAGGAAGTTTATACTGTAGCAGGAAAAGCAAAGGACTTGTCTGACATGTATCCTTACTTGGCAAATGAAGGGAAACTGGATAGTATAGACCCGAACCTCACTTCTTCCTTGAGTCATTCTCCATTTCTCCCATCTCTGACATGCAAAGATAAAATACATGAAGTGCCAGGACAATCATCTTGGGAAACTCAGGAGAAAATGACTGGGGCAACAACATGGATAGAAAAGGAAAAATACATGGAACAAAAAGAAAGCTTTACATGTGGAATTAGAAAATGCAAAATTATAAATGCAGAGTCATAAAAGAACAGACAAAATTTTGCGAGAAAGGAGAGGGACTTAAAAACAAATTTCCATGATAAATTTGAGGACGAATGGGAGTCAGATATGAAGGAAAGGAGCGGAGGATGTATGTGTGTGTATGTCAATATAAGAAGAGAGAAGACTTTGGCAATGTGGGGAATGGAGAGGAACCCTGGGGCTTCTCCACCACTGAACAAGAAAGATCCATGGCAGAGAAAGCTAGTGAACCTGAGTGCACCATGAAAGGTGTCAGAAGGGACTCACGATCCTAGTATCTGGGCAAAGAGTTTCAATGTGCAATACTTAAGCCTACTGCCTCACAATCACCACAGATGGTTACTAAAAATTCAGATCCCAAACTCTCCCTAAGGCTGAACAACTTGACATGACAAGGCAGATGGGTGGCTCTGGATTTGAGCCAATCACCCTCTCAGGCCTAGGGAGCCATTGCAAGGTTCTGGGCAAGAACTTGATGCTCCTGTTCCATTCTGCAAGGATGTTCATCGTTCATTATGTTCTACCGGATTTACAACAAGCACCACTTTCGTGAACAAACTATGCACTCTCGTAATCATACAGTAGAGCTCCTGTTGTGTTTCCACTCTAAACTGAAAGCTCAGTGAGAGTGGGAACCACATCGATTTCTGTTTGAAGCCTTAGCAGTTAGCACACTAGATGCCTCCCATAAGGGAGGAATGAAATCATGCCTGAATACACCTGCAGCACAACAGGAGTCTGGATGCCAGGTAAGAAGAGGAAGACCTGAGGATAGTATGAGGCCCTTGGATAACCCTGGAGAGAAGATTATGGCCTGAAATAAGGTGGTCAACATTACTGCAGGGAGCAAGGAGCAGAATCAAAAGAATCCACAGGTTCCCTGGGTATAAGAGGGATGGTTATTAAGCCAAAAGAGTAAGTGAATGTGTTTTGAGAATTCCATGTGTCCTTCCTGAAATGAAACCTACTAAAAATTGGACCTTCTGCTTGTCTGTGTAAATAAAGCTTTATTGGAACAGAGTGACAGCCTTTTGTTTTTATATTGCCTGTGACTGCTTTCACACTGCAAGAGCGGAGTTAAGTAGTTGTGACACAGACCATCTGGTCAGGAAAACCCAAAATATTTACCATCTTCCTAGTCCTTTCTAGAATATATGTGCCAACATCTGATGGGGGTGGGTGCTCATTTAATTCTCTGCTGTTTTAGAAGTACACTGAGTTCAGGGGGAGGAGCGAGTGATGATTGTCTATTGGGACATGGCTAATTTAAGCAAAAGAAATGTGAAAATGTCATCCTCTGCTTGCCTACAACTGTGAAAATCTAATGCCTCATCAACAGTTCCCTTGAAGCCCAGGAAGATCACAAGACACACCCAGCATTGGCACAATACTCTTATTTGGGAGATGAGGATCAGTGATCAGTCTTGTCCCAGCTTCTTAAACACCCTGGTTCACAACCATAATGAGACAGGACTTAGACTCCTGCAGGGCTACTGTCATCCCACTGCCCAGGCTTGTAGAGACCTGTGGTTTTCACCTCTTCACTTCCAACTAGAGCAAAGAAAACTGCAGTAAAAGGCCCATCGAAACAGCGATTAGATATAGTCAGTACACCCAGGCTACCTTGGTTTAACTTCAGGTGATGAGATATATAATTATTTCACGTCCCTATGCTTGGTTCTTTCAACTGTAAATGAATAGAACAATGATACCCTTTCCTGAGTTTGTTAGAGGGATTAACTAATTTAATGCAAGGAAAACACTTAGAAGGGGGCTGGGCCTGCAGAATATAATGTGAGTATTATTGTTCCTTTGGTTTATGTCAGTTTAAATCCTAACTGTAGTAGTGCATTGTGCTAAGCACTTTTCTTTCATTATCCATTCCATTCCATGACACATTCCATTTGTTTTCATTCATGATCATGTTGCTTCCTACGAGGTAGGTGTGTTACTATAATTTTTCAAATGAGGAAACTGAGGCATAGGTTAGGGACATATTTTTTCAGAGACTTCAACCAGTAAGCAATAGAGCCTGGAATGGAAAATTCCATGAACTGTCTTGCTTCAAAGCGCATGAGGGACAGCTCAGTACTATACTGCAGTGCCTGAGACAGCCAAATCTTCAGAGCTAATGCCTTCTTCCACTCCAAAACACTAGGCTGGAAAGGGAAATTCTCTTCCCTGGCCTTAGAGAGAGAGAGAAAGACATGGCCAAAGTCCTAGAGCTAGTTGAAACCAGCAGGTTATTAACCCAGGCATTCCAGCTGCTGCTAGATGTGTAATTCGAGAATATTCACTAAGTCTCTCTTCATGCCTGCCTATAAAGTATGAAGACTGGAAAAAAGAGGATAGATATTTATCTCTTAGCATTAATATGCCCATGTGACTGTGTGCTAACTAATGAAATAAAAGGGAAATATTCTAGGAGACTTCAGAAAGATTTTGTTTGTCTGTTCAAAAGGTACAGCAAATGGAGGAGAATTGCTGGGGCTACTTCCCCCTTTTCCTTCTGCCTTGAATAGAACTGTGATGTTTGGAACTACTGCATAGTCACTATATTACAACAAAGAGGAAACAAGTGGATAGCTCAGGATAGGAAAGAAGAGCTAGTTTTGAAAAAGATGAGGAGTTGATCCCCTTCTATAAGTATGAAAAAGAAAGAAATGTGCTAGACTTGTTAAGGAAATGGCATGTAAAAGTCAATCATTAATCAAATTTACTGTCCCTTAGAGCTGACTACAATCCTGGAAGACACTGCGGAGCAGCTCAAATCTGAAGTGGTGTTAAGTTCCTACCATGAGCCAGGCAATGGATTTCAAGGAAACAACTCACTCCTTGGGGTGTCAGTTCTCACTGGTAAAATAAGGAAGGGAGGCCAGAAGTCAGTAAAGGCTCATGTCAGTTCAGAGACATTATGACTTTTTGTGAAGTGAAAACACCACGAATAAGTTGAGCAGTTCCATATGAAGATGATGACAGAACACTTACAAGACATTACCAGAAAATCATTGTACCATGGACTTGGAATTAATGCATGATTTCTGCCAGTTTTTAATTCATGGTAAGGTACGCAAATGAAATTTTAACCAGTACCCCATTTCTACAGGGTTATCATATTCATGATCTTCACAAGGTTTTTTATATGTGTCTCATTTTATCCTTATGAGGACACTATGACATTAGTTGGATAACTTTGTTTAATCAAAGATGGAGTTCAGAGTTCAAAAGTCTAAATAAGTCACCTTGGTACCTCATGACCAACTTCAATCTCATTGGGATCCAGGCCCAGGCCTGGCTTCATCTACCAGCCATGTTCATTCACATTCCTTGATTCTTCTCAAGAACAATGAGTGGATACTCACTGAAGATGATCTTTTCCCCATTGCACCCAACCCACCAGTGTATGAGATGGTTACTAATAACTGCCCACCCAGAGCAGTATGACTCATGTGGCTTTAAATCACTCTGTCCAAATGACACAGATGCTATTGATTAGCTGTAAGTCCTCTCTCAGAAGCGTGAGTCAATGTTATGACCAGCTAAGTCAACAATCCAAGGTTGGTTCGATAGATGAGAATAATGTTGATAATCATGCCAGGGAATCTATCCAACTCAAACACTTCCAAAAACAGAAAAAAATACACACATATACAGATATATGTATATTTATACATATAAATATATGTATATATGTAATGCTTGTTTTCTTTTCACTTCTATTGACTTGAGATTTATCATATACCAAAGGCCATTTGAGGACAACATATTTTGTTCCCTTGCTCTTTGAATTTATTTTCATTTTTTTATAGTTCTTCAGAATACTTGCCTACTTGGTGGAGGAAGTCACATCCAAGTTTGAGGATTTAAGAGAGTGAGGAATAAGATTCTAATGTTCTGCTATAAACCTAGTCAGCTCCAAGGGAGGCAGTTTTACTGCTGAACACTTATTTGTAATGAGTCAGAAAAGAGCTTCAGTGCTGTGAGCTTCTGAGCCCCCTCTTGAGAGCCTGCTTCCTTGAGAGTAGGCACAGGACAGAATGGCCTGCATGAATGTGGATCACCTGAGGGAGGCTCTGGAACCCCCAGCCCATGTCAGACCAAGTATCCCTTCTGTCCATTCATCTTCCATACTGGGGTTTTCTGTTCAACTTCACTTAAAAAATTATGTAACAGTGGGCTAGGGACACAGCTCAGTGGCATGAGCACCTGCTTAGCAAGCACAATGTCCTGAATTTGATTCCCAGTACTCCCTACCAAAATAATTAATAAATAAATAGATAATAGTGCCTTTTCTAAAAGAGAAAAAAAGAAAATGCTACTCACATAACTATCTGGCCAGGACCAGCATGAGATGCAAAGACCCAAGGTGGAAAGAGATGATGGTACACAGGGAGAGGCCTCCAGAGAACATGGATAGATGGGTCCAGGTCAGGATAAACACACTGCCCAGCCCTGCTGCATGGAAGTTTCCCCCGCAACTTCTCTATTGCTTCTGAGTGGTCTATAGTTTGCTTTATATACTCACAAAAGTTAATTGTGCACTATTTAAACTGCATTTTTAAGTAATAAAGAGAGTAAGAAATAGTTGTAAATTATTTCTAAAACTACATAACTGTTGAAATTATACAAACTCAAGTCATAGGCATCTCTATATTAATAAATCCTAAAAGGAAGTTGCTGCTGCTGAATTTTTGGTGAGAAGCACAGATTGAGGATTTGCTTCATCAGGTTGTTTCAAAACAGATTGGAAGAGAGACAGAAAAAAAGTCACTAATTTCACATTCCTTGAAATGGAGGGAAAAGGCCAATAATCAAATCATTATACTCCAAGGCATAGCACACATATTGAACAAGGTAAGAGTAAAAAAGACGAGTC
>RJWT010025937.1:0-15933 GCA_004365215.1 Cuniculus paca | reverse complement strand
GGGGGGCGGTTCTTTTGAAACAGAACTTCATCATGTAGCCCCAGGGTGGCCGAGAACTCTTGACCCTCCTGCCTTGACTTCCTGAGTGCAGGATTTCAGGTGCACTACCACACCCAGCCCTTAATTACTTTTTGATGTTTTGCATCAATATCCCAACCAGATTGCCTACTCTAACCCCAGTATTTGTACCTAATTCAGAGACCTATCCCTGGGTTCTCTTCTCTCTCTATTCTGCTGTTGGTAGAAAAGTTATTCCTCTGAAGGCCATCATTAGGGCAGCAGGCTTCAGAAAAGTACTTGACAACGGAAAGAAGCAGCAAACTCAGCCAGAGAGAGTAGTCAGGATTTCAAATTTATCATTGCAGACAGCAAAACCCTAGCTGTACAGAGGCTGCATGAAGTTTACAGGTAAATTCAAAGCAAAAATGACAGAACTACAGCCCTATGCTCCAAAGAACTGTGTGAGAGACAATTGTTTCTCTTCTCTAGGTAGGTAAGCAAGTAAAGAATCTGGTTTGCTGAAGGATTAGATCTTAACGCATGAATCCTTCGAGGCAAGACATATGAAAAAGAGGGTGTAGAACAAGTATTTTGGGTAGTTTCTCTGAAGATAAAATAAGAATAATGAATGTATGAGGATTAATTTTGTAATATAATTTCTGCATGTGAGATTCTTTTTAGGATAATTCAGTATCCAAAAACTTGAAGAATTTTCATAACCTGTGAGCAAAACAATGTTATCATTATTATTCTTTAGGTACTAATTACAGATTTGGTTATCTTTCATTTTTATCCCTCTTACGATTTTCATTTGTCTACAAATTTTTGGATCACATAAGAACTATGTATCTCAAAGGTATGTCCTTAGTTATGATAAGGGACATAATTAACAGTTACTGTTTCATCTAGAATCAAAGAGGAAACTGCCACTACTGTATTCCCAGGATAAAAATAAAAATGATTTGACTTTTCTCTCCTTTCTTGCAGTGAAATTCTAAGCATGCATGAATTTATAGAAAACACCACAGAAAGCCTCATTTTTCTTCTTACCTGGCAAGCTTTTGCTATTATATCTGATGGTGTATCTTGTGAGAAGGCTGGTCTTAGGGCAGCTCCCACCTAGAAAAAAGAATAAACACTTGATTTTTAGAAATAAGTGGCAAACGTGAAGCCTCTTGTGTCTTTGGGGATGAAAGCACATAAAACACATCTCTGTCTCTTTGCTCTCTAAGATCTTCCCTTATCTCTTTTTAGTTTTAATAAACTAAGCCATACCATTTTTCTTTGCTTTCCAGTAGGTCATCATATCAAATGTATGGGAATGCTACACCATTTAGGCAATTAATCTTGTTTCTTTCTTCTGTTTTTGTTTAATAATAAAAAGGACTTTCTGTCAAAGTGGCATATTACCAGAGATAACAAAAAAAACAACAAAAAAACTACTTTTCTGATTTTTTTTAACCTCATAGGTAAGTCTCATATAACTTGATCAATTTAATCCGATTAACTGAGTAATACTAAAATTCAGTTACTAACAGAACTCAAAGATCATTTCGTCTTAAAAATAGGTGCTTTAAAAAGGTTGTTGTGGGCTTGGGGTTTAGCTCAGTGGCACAAGGGCTTGCCTGGCAAGCATGAGGTCATGAGTTCGATCCCCAGTACCTTCCCTGCCAAAAAATAAAAAGGTTATTCAAAAATATTAATTTGTACAATTATATTAAGGAATATGACCTTTAGTTTTAAACATGCCAAATCAGAGATCATTAGACATATAAGAATGCTAAATAGAACAATTAGTAGAACAATTAGATGTAGTTCACTCCTGAGTTGGTATTTCTTCCCTTTTAACAGAAGTCAGGTCACTAAGGCACATTAGCATCAGTCTGAAAATGGATCACGAGTCCCTCTCTATGAATAAACACAAACAGCAACCAATCACAACAGTGAGCCAGTATTGCATCCTGTATTAAAGGAGAAAGGATGCCAGTAAAAGACTTTCCTGGGTCCACTGACAACTGAAATATCACAGCTTATAAGAAAGTAGTTGGACCGTGTTGGATTTTCTTAGGTTAATAACTGTTCCATATTATATTGAGACAAAGTTCTTGTTCTTTGAAAATACACACCAAAGTGATCAGGGGAAAGTACATGATTTAAATAATGTAATCTTAAGTGGTTTAGGAAAAAGTTGGGTTTTGTTTTTTTTTTTTTTTTTTTTTTTTTGGTTTCTGAGACAAGGTTGCACTATGTAGTCCTGGCTGAACCTTGAACTCACTATGTAACTCAGGTTGGCCTCAAACTCATGGTGATCCTCCTGCCTCAGCCTCTCTTGAGTGCTAGGATTACAGGCATGTATCACCACGCCCAGCTAAAACTGTGTGTATGTATGTGTGTAGAAAGAGAAATAGAATAGGGTGGGGCAGAAAGAAAGAAAAAGGGCGAATATTTAAACAAATGAGTTAAAATTAACAATGGGTAAATATAAGTAAAGGGAATGAAATCGTTTTTTGGGTTGTTATGTAATTTTTCTGTAAACTTGAAAATTATTTCTAAGTAAAAAGTTTTTTGAACATCTTCCTTCTTTTTAAACACATTTTTTCCCTTTTTTTTTTTTGATCTTTAAAACAAAAGTAAACTCTTATCTCTATCCAATTATCTCAGTGGAAGAACTCCACTGGTTTTTTTGTTTTTTTTTAAAATAAATCCTACAAACAATGGAGGTTAAGTGCAGAATATATTTAGTAGGGAAAGAAAGCTATCTAAGAGAGACAGAAGGGGTCCCAAACGGGCTGCTTGGGAGTAAACAAATATACATAGGTTTTCAACAGTCATCTGGATCAGAAGCTATCACTTCTTCATTTGCACTTACGAAGGAATGAATATGGAATATACATTTTTATTTACACGTTTAATTTTGTGCATATTTACACAACTTTTAGATGAGGTATGATGCATCTGGAACTTTTATTTTACTTTATTTTATTTTTTGCAGCACCAGGGATCAAACTCACAACCTCGCGCTCGCCAGGCAGGCACTTAGACCACTGAGGTAAATCCCCAGCCCTTGTCTTTTTGAGACAGGGTCTCGCTATGCCGTTCAGGCTGGCCTTGAGCTCACTTTGTAGCCCAGGCTGGTCTTGAACTCACAACGATCCTCCTGTCTCAATCTCCCAAATGCTGGGATTACAGATGTGCGCCACCAGGCCCAGCTAAAAGTACCCAATTCTTTCAGTAATAATTTTAGCAGTTGTTATTAAGGGTTAACTTATTGTTCAGTATACAAGAAGACACTGCTTTTTATTTCTAAAATTACTTATCAAGTCTTGGCACATAAAAATAGTGGCAGCAAATCCACAACACTCCTCTGAATTTTCCTTTTATCTTTTAAATGGGATGACTAAATATCTAAACACAAGACTGTAAAAGTAGGTTGGAATTTCTATTCTAGTTTTACCACTGATACGTTATCACAACTTAAAAATAGTGACGGCAGCTTGACACCATTACTTCTTCTAGTGTAGGCTGACTGAAACTATGAAACAGACTATGGAAGATATGCATCCCACAAGAAAAAATAAACTACAGTTCCAAATACACTCTTCCGAGGAGTTGTCACTCCTTAAATGGGCCCTCAAAAGATTGATTTTAGGTTCTAAAAAAAAAAAAAAATAGAAAATCTCACATTCGCTTGATACTGCTCCAGAATCACATGACCTGGAAATTCTGGCTCAGGCACAGATGCAAATTTCTTGATAATGTCTTCGAGAGCCTGGAGCCCGGCCATCCGCAGCTGGTTGCTATGATCAGTTGCAGCCATGAATGCCATGCGAATCAGGTCAGAGAGATGAAGTACTAAGAGGTCATCTAAAAATAAAAATAGAAGGCAAAAGGGAAAGCTTTTTGAAAAATTAGTGTTATAACATAACAAATATAAAGTACATTTCTAATAAAAACCTTTATGACCCACACAATGTTTTCTAAAAAAAAAGATATTTTTCAAGAAAACTTCCATTCATGTTGTGTCCAACCTACAGCTTGCCTTTTTTCTCTTTCCTCAATGTTACAATAAAAAAAGTTTTTGTAAGTTTTGCTGTTTATATGCATTAACTACATTATATAGTTTATAATTTATATGTGGCCTCCTTGAAAAAAAAATACAGCCTGCACACACCTGTGAACAGTCAGCTTTTACACAGTATGTTAACATAGGTGACTATAAGATTTACAATGACATCAGAAGAATGACACTTGATTAGCATGACTTTCCCAAATGAGTTTGCAATTCTAAAAGAATTGCAGAGTTTAGAAGACTTTTACTGTAAAGGACCAGATAGTAAACGTTTTGGGATTTATGGACAATTATCACCTTTATCACAACTTCTCAACTCTGACCTTACAGTAAAAAAGCAGCCATAGAAAATATGTAAAGAAATAAGTATGCTGTTCTCCAATAAAATTTTATTGAGTGGATTTGGACTTCAGGATATCTACCTATCCTTAGAAAAATAAAACTTTGTGGTCAGGACAAGACCTTTTAACTTCATTCCAGAACAAAGTCCAAAACCATTTAAAGAAACATGGCAAAATCTAGTAGTAATATAAAATTTGTCTGATATCTAATAAAACATTACCAAGAAGGCAAAACTGTAGAGAACTATATCTCATAACAGAGAGAGACAGACAGACAGACAGACAGACAGAGACAGACACAGAGAGAGACAGAGAGACAGAGACAGAGTCAATAAGAAGAAACAGGACTGAAAATGAAAGTAATAAACAGAATTATCAGACGGGGTCTTTAAAACAGCTACGATAAATATGTTTCCTATGTTCAAAACAGAAAAGAAGAAAATGAACATGATGAAGGGAGAAACGAAACAAACTACAAATAAAAAATATATGGGTAAGATTAATAGAGATTAGATACTAAAGATCAGTGAACTTAAAATACATAGTAACAACAGTCATCTAAAGAATTTATCAGTGTTATGTATATAGACCAATTTCCCAAAAGGAATTTAATCAGTATGTATTGCTAACATGTACCAATAAAAATTAAATTACAAGGAATTTCTCAAGTTTAAGTACTCTAAAGTTCTGCTGGAAGCTACAAGACTTTGAAAATCTTCCCTCCCTCCCTCCCTCCCTTCCTTCCTTCCTTTTTTCCTGTATTGTACTAGGATCAAAACCTGGGCCTCATGAATACTAGGTAAGTGCTCTACCACTGAGCTATATCCTCAACACTCTCAGTCATTTTATTTTTTGTCTTTTTGAGACAGGGTCTCGCTATACAGTTCAGCCTGGCCTTGAACTCACTTTGTAGCCCAGGCTGGTCTTGAATTCAATGATCCTTCTCCCTCAGCCTCCTGAGTGCTAGGATAATAGGCATCTCAGTCATTTTAAAGCAGAGGCAATTCTGTGACTCAATCTGATCTCTAATTGGCTAGTATTGAAATAGGTTTTCACTGTTACTGTAGATTACAAGTATGTATCCTGCTTTTTCAGGTGCAGACTTAAACCATCAATTTTAGAATGCTGCATTTTAAAAAAGTGTATGCTGCTTTGGGAAAGGGCAGCAAGAGAAGAGGCAAACATCTGGCTAGAAGCCTACAATGCTTCCTCAGATAAGAGAGGCAAAAACACACAACAAATTAAAAAAAAAAAAAAAAAACACAAACCGCTGCCAGAATTTCCAAGACAGAGAGAAATGGATTAAAATGGGTCTATTCATACTATGCCAACCTAAAAGTAAAAAGACCTATTATTTCTCCTATATTCTCTGTAACCTAATTCACAGTCTATGAGGATCAAACCCTAATTCTCCTTCAAATGAGAGCTGCTTTCCCCAACTGTTTTTTCTACTTCCAACCTTCCTCGAACTGACCCATCTTTTTTCTAAAATCTAAGAAGATGAACTCTTGAAGGGTGGGAATGGGAAGAAGGATTAGGAAGATGATCAGAAATAGGTAAAGAATTAGGGGGCTGGCAGAGGTTTATTACATTTAGGAAGTAGTAATTCCCTATAGCTAAAGTGCAGGAGATAGGAAGACAAGACAGTAGATAAAGAAGCTACAGAAAGAGCCCAGAGAGCACATGCACTGGGTCAGCCTTTTTTTCTTTTTTTTGCGGCACCGGGGATTGAACTCACGACCTTGCGCTTGCCGGGCAGGTGCTTAGACCGCTGAGCTAGATCCCCAGCCCTGGTGTTTTTTAGACAGGTCTCACTATGCCGTTTAGGCTGGCCTTGAGCTCACTTTGTAGCCCAAGCTGGTCTCGAACTCACAACGATCCACCTGTCTCAGCCTCCCGAGTGCTGGGATTATAGGCGTGAGCCACCACGCCCGGCCAGCTTTTTTACAGACTCTGCCATGACTGTTCAGAATTAGAATGGGTCCTGTGTTGATTCCACAGAAGAAAGCACACCCAACACTGGAATCTAGTAGATAGCTATAAGATCAGCTTACCATCCAGCTACAGGTATGAAGTACTCAAATACTCAGTAAGCAAAGACAGACACATGACAATCCAGCCACACACAGTACCACACTGTGATCAAATTCCAAATAGGAAGGGCATGCCCTTCTTTCAAGGATATGTTAACAAGTAAGCCTATGAAGAAAACAACCAGGGAAAAAATAGGTCCTAAAGATTCAAAGAAAGTTCTAAACTCTGAAAGCAATTTTCTATAAAAATCGGAATAAAATTTAGAAAAGTATTTGGTATCAACAGAATGCAAAACAAAAAATCATAGTTAGTACTGAATAAAAACAGAACACCTTAAAGTGTGACATGGCTATGATATAATGGATGTGGGAAAAATGCATAAGAGTTACAAGAATACCAAAAGGATACCAGCCAAGTCAAGATCCACTATGGAAGCAGAAAAGAATAAAACATTATCAGTGTATAAATGGAAAACGTAGGAAGATCTCTAACGCATCACATAAAAGGCCAAGAAGACACAAACAGAAAAAAAGTTAAAAAATAAAGCCATTGTAAGGATTATGTCCAATTCCTTAAATACAGGTAGCAACTTATGATTTGGACAACACACATTCACTTATTCCCTTCACTTGTAATAAATCGATACTATTTAATGTTGTCCAAAGATGTCCATGTGCTAGTCCCTAGCCTGTGAATTTGTCTCTTTTCATGGAAAAAGGGACTTCCCAGGTAAGATTGAGGTCATAGATCCTGACATGGGGATTACGTTAAATTATCCAATTGGGTCCAGTCTAACCATGTGAGTCCTTAAAAGCAGAACACCTGGTGAACAGCAAAGAAACAGCCTCTCTGAGATTTG
The DNA here is from genome assembly GCA_004365215.1 of Cuniculus paca. NCBI lineage: Eukaryota > Metazoa > Chordata > Mammalia > Rodentia > Cuniculidae > Cuniculus > Cuniculus paca. The sequence goes on along the minus strand of RJWT010025937.1, from coordinate 8,630 downwards.
GTGTAGAGATGCTGGAAAACAGCAACATGAGGAAGAGAAGAAAAAAGGAAGTGAGTCACTGGGACATGGCAAGGAACTGAAGCAAGAATTGAAGCCCAAGGGGAGAGTGAAGAGACATCTCAACACAGAAGGTAAAGTGTCAAGTAGCACTTTCTCCCTGAAGAAAGGCAGGGGTAGTTCTAACCTGCAGATACACAGAACTACTGGTGACCTCAGAGGCCTCCACAGAGAAACACACCAATGGAATGGAGCAGTGGACACAGCAGACTGCAGTGGCAGGTGAGTTATTTAGGTTCAGACATTCCCCAGGAGAGAGCAAATGGCCAGTGGCCATCTTGGAGAGGGGCCAACTGAGTTCGGGCTGGCTCCATCTGGTGGCTCTTAGTGCCATGGTGAGGTGGAACCAAATTCAAGTTGACAAGATGTAGAATAGCAGAGTTCAAGCAGGCTGGAGCCAAGTTTTAGTCAGCAGAATGACAACAGAGTGTTGCAGGCCTGAACAAATCAGGTTCTAGCCTCACAGCCAGAAACCAGCCAGAACTTCAGTGGAATGAAAGGTGCAGGCTTGCAGGAATGATCTACCACTCCACCATACACCTAAAGCTGGCTTGCTGGGACTAATCAACAAGGATCCAGATCCTGCCGGCTCACTTAGTTTACCAGTGACAGCAGAGACATTGCTTGAAGTTCATATTTTTTTCTTTTTTTTTTTTCTTTTTTTTTTTTTTGATGGTTTGTTTTTGTTTTTATGAATGTGAACACTGTCTCTAATTTTGTGGCTATTGTTCTATTCTGTTGTTTTTATTCCTTCTCTTTCCTTCCTAACATCTTCATCAGTTTCCCAAAGTTTGAGTAATCTTCCAACCCTGCATCTAATCTCTTCCTATTCTTGTATTTCTCTATTTCTTTTCCCCCCGTCCCATTTAAATTTTCTCTCCTGAGGGCACAGTTAATGTATACAATTTTCTGGTTTTAGATTTTGTTATATAAACACAAATCTAGTTCACACAGCAGATTAATAGTTACCACAGTTTGTCATTTTTTAGGCTGTGTTTCATGCTATTGTTATTGCTAACTGAACTACTTTATCCAAGGTGACATAACTGTTCTAATTAGTTGTTCTTCCTGGTATGCCAAGACTGAGATTGCCTAAGTGTCATAAAAAAATGCTACAGGTCAATGCCAAAGAAGCAGTGGCTAGGCCAAATAGGCAGCAACTTCTCATCCTCAGTAAATTGAAAAGGTAGGAACTTGCATAGACTCAAAACCCAAAAGCCAGCTACACCTGGAAGACATGTCTGAGAAGCAGTCATTTCATAAGGTTCTAAATACTAGCAATAAAGCTACTTACTATGAGCAATTTACAAAGATCAACCCAGGAATTAAACTTAAAAAAAAAAAAAAAGGAAAAGAATATGAGAAGACACTTAAGCAAGATACAGAGAATTCCAGCTCACCAGAGGCAAATCCACAGGGCAGTAGGTGGAACAATTTGAATGAACCCACCTTGATTCTCTGAAGTGATAACAGTGGAAGTAACAAAGCAGATGAATGAGGCTCTAGAAAAAAATCAAATCTGAAATAATTTCTTGGACAACTACGCAGAGGGTGACCATAATGGAAGACATGTTCAGTGACTAGAGCAGGTACAGATAAAAATAAAATAGAAGACCTTATGAAAGTGATGGAAACCATGAATGCCTAACATAGGAAAGAAACAGAATCCATGAAACAGATTTAAACAGATATCTAGGAGATTAAAAATTCCATCATTGAAAGTAGAGGCAACAAAATAAGCCAATGTGAGGACAGACTATCAGATCTAGAAGACAAGATTGTGGTTAGCAATCATGAAAACAAAGATTTCTTAAAAATAGCAAGGGACCACAAAAAAAAAAATCAACTCAGCAGCTGCTATATGATGCAAAGAAGAATAACATAAGATTGACTGGCGTCAATGAAACAGCAGAAAATGCTGCAAACAACATAAAAAACCTGTTCACAGAAGCAATGGCAGAAAACTTTACAAGCAGGAAAAAAGAATTTGACATACACATAAGTGAGGCAAGGGCTGGGGATTTAGCTCAGCAGCCTAAGCACCTGCCTGGCAAATGTGAGATTGTGAGTTTGACCCCCAGTGCCACAAAAAATAAATAAAATAAAATAAGTGAGGCATATAGAATTCCAATTAGTCATGATCAAAAAATATCTACACCAAGCATATAATAGTTAAGATTCCAGAAATTCACAAGAAGAGATTAAAAGTTGTTAGAGAAAAGAAACAAATCACTTATAAAGTAAAGCCTATCAGAATCACAGAAGACTTCTCAATACAAACCCTCAAGTCAAGGAGAGGTTGGCATGAAGTATTTTGAGCCCTAAAAGAAAACAACCTCCAACCAAGATTCATGTACCTGCAAAATAATCTTTCAAAATTGATGGAGAAATAAGATACTTCCATGACAAAGAACACCTGAAGAAATTCATGATCACGAAACCAGCACTCCAAAATGATTTGAAGGACATTCTAGAAGAGATAACAAGGACTACAACTCTATGAACCCCAACAGAATGAATCCACTAGGCAAGGCAAGCAATTAAACAGAGAGGAAAAAAGAGAACCAACAATAGGAAAATAACATGACAAGGATAAGTCAATAAATATGTTACAACCATCAATGTAAATGGCTCAAGAGGCAAGATCCAACAATATGCTGCATATAAGAAACACATTTGATTAAAAAAAGAGATTCATAGACTGAAAAAGAATGGAAAACAATATTCCATGTGAACAGCCCAGAATAAAGCAGGGGTAGCTATTCTATTTGCAAAGTGGATTTCAAGCCAAGACTGATTAAGAGAGACAAAGAAGGTCACTACATGCTTGTAAATGGAATAATCCCAGAGGAAAAGATAACAATCATAAATATATATGCACCAAATACCAGTGCATCCAACTATATAAAACAAATATTAACAGATATGAAAAATCAAAATAAGCACAATTACAATTGCAATGGGTCCCTCACTACTGCACTGTCAGAAATACAGATAAACTAGACAAAAAATCAACAAAGAACTGAACCAAACTTTTGAACTAATGGACTTAGTAGATGCCTACAGTGTCCTACCCCACAACATCAAAATACATATTTTTATCAGCTGCACATGAGATATTCTACAAAATAGATCATATACTAGCTCACAGAACATGCCAAGTAAATGCAAAGTAACTGAAATAACCCCATGCATTATTATCAGACCATAGTGCATGAAATTAGAAATCAATGGAAAAGAAACCACAAGAACTTCAAAAACACATGGAAATTAAGTAACACCCTCCTGAACAGTCAGTGGGCCACAGATGAAACTGAAGAAGAAATTAGTTTCTCCAATTATATGATAATGCCAATAAAGCATACTAGAACTTATGGGACACAATGAAAGCAGTCCTACAAGAGAAATTTATAGTGGTGAATTCAAATATTGGAAAAACAGAGCAAGTCAAACAACCTAATGTCAAAACTCAAGCTTCTAGAAAAAAGAAGAGCAAGTCAAGCATAAAGCTTGTATGAGAGAGGAAATTCTAAAGATCAAAGCAGAAATTAATGCAATAGAGACTAAGAAAACAATACAAAGAATTGATGAATCAAAGAGCTGGTTCTTTGAAAGATTAAGTAAAATTGACAAAACCTCAGCCAACCTTATCAAAAAAAAGAAAAACTCAAATCCATGCACTTAGAAATAAAGGTGAAATCACATAGGACAGAAAAGAAAATTAGCCAGGGATATAGCTCAGTGGAAAAGTGCCTGCCTGGCAAGTACAAGGTCATGAGTTCAATCTCTGGTACAAAAAAAAAAAAAGAAAGAAAGAAAGAAAAGAAAAGAAAATCAGTTGCCCATAAAAACTCCAGACATGAACAGTACAATTGACAACTTGATTCTAGCCCAGTTACACACTGGACAGCTCACCTAAAGAGCTATAGGGTAATAATCCTGTGTCATTTTGAATGGAAATGTGGTCACTTGTTATAGCAACAACAGAAAGATTGATAAAGCCAGCATTTTCTACCCAGAAAACCTTTCTCTGCTTCTTTTTCCCAGTTTCATGCCAACTATGGTGGCACATGCCTGTCATCCTAGCACTCAGAAGGCTGAGTCAAGAGGACCGCCACAAGTTTGAGGTTAGTCTGGATCACATAGTGAGTTCAAGGTCAGCCTGAACTACATAGCAAGACCTTGTCTCAAAAAAAATTTTTTTTTCAACTTCAAAATAATCTCTTCTGTAAGGTCTTCCATGGCTCTTTAGGAAAGGAATGCCATTTTTCAAATGCTCCCAAAATATTACACCACTATTGAGACATACTGTAATTATTCGACTCATAAATCTGCCTATTTCCTAGGCTAGAAGTTGTTCCAGGGTATATATAGACTGTATTCTTTCTTTTTGTATCCACAATATATAGCAAAGGATTCAGTAAATATTTGCTAAATAATGACTATGGAAGAAGACATTGTATTCATGACATAGTGTGCTTTGCTAAGAACCTTTATTCAGATTCACATTTTAAACACTGTACTTTACTTGTTGTTTGTCTGTTTTTAAAATCAATTTATGAGTTCTGCTGCTTTTTATATACAATAAAATAACAGGAATGGCATTTTGAATTCATAGACTTCAGTTTTGCCAATACATATAATTTGTCTTCAGGCTGATGGAGAGTACTAGACAAAGAGTCTCTCATTACATTACTCTCTCAGCTTCTGCGGGTCTCCTTAACTGTAAAATGAAGGTCTTTATTGTATTTGATGATCTATTTGTAAATTGTGTAACATATTTAATCCAGAGAATATGTGGTATAAAAAGTTTACAAAAGATAAAAAGTAGTAATTGGTTTCAGTAATAAATGACTTTCATCTTTTCAAAAACATCTAATAGGAGCCGGGCGTGCTGGCTCATGCCTGTAATCCCAGCACTTGGGAGGCTGAGACAGGCGGATCATTGTGAGTTCAAGACCAGCCTGGGCTACAAAGTGAGCTCAAGGCCAGCCTGAACGGCATAGTGAGACCCTGTCTCAAAAACACCAGGGCTGGGGATCTAGCTCAGCGGCCTAAGCACCTGCCTGGCAAGCGCAAGGTTGTGAGTTCAATCTCCGGTGCCGCAAAAAAACCAAAAAAATACCTAATAGGATTTCTGGAATCTGAGAGGTTGCTATCTGTCAAGGCATTCATGAATTTTCAATCTCCATGGCTGGAAACTGCAGAAGTTCATCTTATTTACATACCTTAAAGTTTTATCATTTCTTTTACAAAAAATTACCAAAACTAAGACAATGCACTGAAGAAATGTAAGTTATTGCCATTATTCCTAGGGTAAATGATTTTAAAAAAAAAATATATATATATATATAGACACAGATCTTTTTCTCTGTCTACAAACATTTATCTTTGGATCACCTTCTCCAACTTTTCTTCCAGACAAATGGATATTATGTAAAGGGAACAGAAATTAAGGTAAAAGACAAGGCGATTTATAATAAATTAGAGCATACTAAAGCATGATACACAGCATTAAAATATCTCAAACCTATAAAAATATTTTGGGGTAAAGAAGTACTGATTTAAATTTACTTTTAGGGTTTCGTAGTTTAGCAGAACGCGCCATGGCAAGATCAAAGTGAGCCTGGTCTGCATTCTCGCACAAATTGATGATTCGGCACAGGCAATCAGCAGCAAACACTCGAGTGGCCCAGCGAGGTGCTACAAAAGGCTTTGACTTATCTTCCTCGCCTAGTGTGGTAAACATGGTATCATCATCCATTTCATCTTTCTTTTCAGATTCTTCATCTTTTCCACTACTTAAGGGAGTCGCGGTACTCATATCTACAATAAAAATTAGGAAAATTAAAGAATCTCACAGTAAAATTATGCTTTAGAAATAGCATTAATTCATCCAGGGATTTAGCTTAGCAGCATAAGCGCCGGCCTGGCAAGTGCAAGGTCATGAGTTCAATTCCTGGTACCAAAAAGAAAAGAAATAGCATTAACTCTCACTCTATAGAAAACAGAAACGTAAAACAATCAAAAATCAGTAAAGGAGCCAGGCGTGGTGGCTCACGCCTGTAATCCCAGCACTCAGGAGGCAGAGACAGGAGGATCGTTGTGAGTTCGAGGCCAGCCTGGGCTACAAAGTGAGCTCAAGGCCAGCCTGAACGGCATAGTGAGACCCTGTCTCAAAAACACCAGGGCCGGGGATCTAGCTCAGTGGCCTAAGTGCCTGCCTGGCAAGCACAAGGTCATGAGTTCAATCTCTGATGCAAAAAAAAAAAAAAAAAAAAAATCAGTAAAGGACAACATAAATTACTTTCATGTAAATTACATTAACCTATTTCAATAGTTTTACATATTATATTGTACTACAAAGTAGCCTGAGATTTTTAAATCGATATGAAAATTTAAACTTTCAAAAAATTTTGAAATACATTTTCCAAAATATGTAGGAAGTTTACTAGTTTATTATATAACTTAACTGTAATATTTTTTACAGGGATTTACTGTATAAACATGAAAAATTATCAGTACTTTTAAATGTAAAATCAAATTTATATAAATGTATATTTCCACATCTATATATTTACATCTATGTATCAAAAGTAAAACAGTTGCCAGGTGTGGTGGCACACACCTATGATCCCAGCACTTGGAAGGCTGAGGCAGAAGGATCACCATGAGTTGGAGGCTGGCCTGGGTTACATAAATGAGTTTAAGGCCAGCCTGCACTACATAGCAACAACCTGTCTCAAACAAACAAAGTAAAACAGTCTTCATTATTTTAAGAATATAAATACATACCACTAGATGCTGCCAGGACATCCTTACAAAGCATTAGCCAATGAGAAAGTTTTTCTACTGCCAGTGATGATAGCATATGGCCCAATGTGTCATGAATATCAGAACATAATTTTCTATCTGTCTCACGATCTAGCATTCCAAAAAGAAGTCCCTCGAGACCAGTTTCTGTTATGTTAACTCCTTGATGCCGGCAATGAATATCGGTTCGAGAGCTAACCCCAGGTGCAAAAGGATTGACATCTGAAAAGTAATTTTTACAAACACATTTCAATGGAATTTTGTTGTATGTCACAGGTAATAAGTAAAAGGTAAGACTTACAAATAAATGCACAATAGCAACAAAATCAGCTACCTATACATATAATTAATTATGATCAGCAGGACGTAGTGGCATATGCCTCCTGATTGAGGAGGCTGAGGCAAGAGAACTGCTGGGAGTTTGAGGCCAGCCTAGGCTACAAAGTGAGTTCAAGGCCAGCCTGGACTGCATAGTGAGACCCTGTCTCAGAAAAACAAAACAAAACAAAACAAGCAAAGAAAGAAAGAAAGCAAAACAAAATTATGATCTCTAGGTTATGTATCTTTAGGATTAGAATTTAATCTGACAATAAGGGTAAAATTCCCGTTTTAAAAATGATTATCCTGAGATGTTCAAAATGTGAAAGTATTTAAATCAAAAAGAATATTGACCAATGAAAGAACTTACTGCCACCACTGCTCTCTTTGTCCCCTGCATTTTTTGCCAGGCTCATGGCATATTCGCATACTTCAGCTGCTTCTCGCTGTGCAAGCTGTCGGAGACACGCCACAGCTGCTCGTCGAAGTAACAAATGGGAGCTGCATAAATGAACCTGTAAAGCGTAACAATTCCAGGCAACTTTTAAGCATTAATTCTTTAATCTTGCTTGCCTAATGAATATGAAAGCTTTGGCCTTCTCACCTACTTTGGCTGTTTAAAATATAATCGATAATGGAATTTTAGCAAAATAATACCAGTAAGATAAAAGAAAAAACTTTTATAGGCAAAATAGCTGTGCCAAGATCTATACACTAAGACTCATACCACACTAAGACTCATACCACACAGATGAAAATACAAAGGATCTTTTGTACATCTTATTTTACTCATGGTCCTACTGAAGTCTGTCATTTAAATTTTTTAAGTGCATGGAAACAAATATAGTGAATGAAGAGTTAAGCAGCAGAGCACGTGGTAAGAAGTTAAAGCAAAAAGAGCACACATTAAAGTGAAAAAACAAAATGAAGCAAACATAAACATCTGAAAAGAATTGTAAAATGGGGCCTTTTCTAATAGACTCTTTTTCTTCATCTGAATATCCCTGAAAGGATCAATACAGTACATTCTGAAAGACAAAGTAAAACTTAAAAAACAGTATATCAAAAACAATTAACTCAGGCTCAGTCAGGCATGGTGGCACCTGCCTGTAATCCCAGCACTTGGGAGACTGGGGGATCACCATGAGTTCAACACCAGCCTGGACTCCATAGTGAGTTCAGGATCAGCCTGAACTACATAGTGAGACCCTCTCTCAAAAAACAAACAAACAAACAAACTCAGGCTTAATGCCAGGCTACATTTGAATCTTGCCGCTATTCACTTGTCCCTATGGGCCTTAGGTATGTGACTCACTCTCTCTATGCACTGATTTGCTCAAATGTAAAATGAGAATAGCAATTCCTCACAGGAATATAGTAAATATAAGAAGAGTTAATACAAGTAAAGGGCAAACAACAGTGGCTGGCACATGATGATTGCT
>RJWT010025936.1:0-15974 GCA_004365215.1 Cuniculus paca | reverse complement strand
GGAAGCAACCTGACATTTGTGCTGGTTGATTGACTGTGCAGGCCTGGGGCCAGTAGTCTGGGCAACTATTTAGAGGATAACAATATGCAATATAGTAACAATTGTGGATTTCCTACCTTCCTATCACTGTTTTGTTTTGTTTCATTTTCCTGTTCTGTTTTACTCCCTTTAAAATAAAAAGAAAGAAATGAAATTTCCCTTCAGGATAGCAGAAGGACCACAGCTTTGTTGACCCTTGATTTTAGTCCAGTGAGATCCATGTCACACTTCTGACCTCCTGAACCATGAGATTATAAATAGATGTATTTTAAGCCACTGAATTTTTAGCAATTCACTATGGCAATGTTATGGTTTAGATTTGAAATGCTCTCCAAAACTCATGGGTGAAAGGTTTGCATGCCAGCTGATGAGCTTTTGGAAGAAATGAATGAACCATGAGGCTCTAACTTCAAGTAGATGGATCCATGGATGAAATCATAGTTTAATGGCATTAGTGGAAGGTGATGGAAACAAGAGGTAGGGGCTAGTGAAAGGGAGTACAAAATGAGAGTGTGAGCTTGGGGACTATATCTGGGCCCTAGCCCCCTCCTCTCTACCTCCTGGCTATCACGAGGTGAGCAGCTTTGCTTCCATCATACCCTTCCACCACGATGTTTCTGCCACACCACAGGTCTAAAAACAATGGAGCCAGCTGACTATGGACTGAAACTTCTGAAACTTTGAGCCAAAATAAATCATTCTTCCTTTAAGTTGTTTTTCTCAAGTATTTCGTCACAGTGATGAAAAGCTGACTAATACAAGCAGTAATAGAAAACTAATATAACATCTAATGGGCATCTCAAATCTATCATCCATCTCAATCACAGGAGCCTCTAACTTCAAATCACCCAGGTCAAACACTTTGGAGACATCTCCGACTCCTTCCTCCTTAACAAATCTGTCAGTAAATCCCATCTGCCTCATACTCTCACCACTGCCCCATGAGCCCAGCGCATGGCATTGACACCTCCCACCAAGGTGACTATCTCCCTGTTTCCACCTGTGCCCTCTTATAGTTCAGAACCAACAGGGCAGCTAAATGCCTGTCAGTCAGCATCTCCTGATCTGGGCAAATGCCACAGATTCCCAGACTTAACTTTATATAGCCCTACAAGGTCCTTTACAGTGTGGCATCTGTTACCCTCTACCCTCATCCCCTTCCCTCTTCAAGATATCCAGCCTTGTTAATGGTTCTCAAACACAGCAGACATGCCCTACCTCAGAGTCTTTGCAATGCTGGTCTCTCTTCTTGAATGTTCTTCTGCATGGCCCACCCCCTCATCTCTTCAGGATCTTGATTCAGATATTGTCTTCTCAGGCTGGGGATTTAGCTCAGTGGCACAAGTGCTTGCCTAGCAAGTGCAAGGTCATGAGTTCAATCCCCCGGTATCAAAAAAAAAAAAAAAGATATCGTCTTCGCAATGAGGTCTGCCTTGGCACTTCATCTGAAACCGCTACTTCATCCTTGATGTCCCTGTCTCCAGGGGTCACATATTACTGTCCAAATAGAATTTTTTGAGTCTATCAATCATGATCCTAAAACAATGGACTCAATCTTTCCCTGATTCATTTTTCCCCATAGTAGTTATTACTTGTTCATCATACTGTAAAATAAGGTGTTTCCACATCTGTGGTAAGGACTGATTAGAATTACAATGACAGTTTCACACGTATATGTGGTTGTCAATAGTGACTATTATGGTTTGTGTCTGGACGTCCCTCCAAAACTTCATGCAGTCATGGGGGCAGGCTTCTAGAGTTTGTGACTGGTTCATGGTCCAGTGCTGGGATTATGGGTGTGAATGCAACACCTGCCCTGGGTCGGGAGCCTGCATACAATATAAGGGAGGGAAAGAGGCTTGCTCTGGCTCTCTTCCCCTTTTGCCTTTTGTTGCTTTTGCTGTCTTCTGCCAACATGAACTGTTGCCCCTCTGCCACAGCACTCTGCCTTGGAGCCATCTGATTATGGACTGAAACTTCCACAAACTGGGAGCTAAATAAACCTTTCCTTCCTTAATTTTGGGCATCAGGTATTTTGTCTAAGCAATGAGAAAAAAGTAACTAAGACAGTGACCAAAGTGTGTTCCACTGCATGTTAATTACACCTCAGTAAGGCTGTTAACACTGCAAAATCTTAATAATGAAAATGACAACAGTAATAAAGTGCTCAGTCTCGCACTCAAACACCCGCATTACGTGTGTGACATTGCTATTAGTAGGTTGGCACAGCACCGCAAAGCTTCACCAGCCAAGTGCCTGGAATTGGGGTAGGGAATGACAACTTCATCTAACCCTGGGGATCATACTATCAGCCCGGATCATCCCTACTTCACAGACTGAAAGGCCATATACATGAAATGTTCTAGAACTAGAAAACCTCTTTCTGGCATGCCCTCATGGTAGATAAAGCAACACATAGGAAGAAAAAGCAGAATCTGAGAGGGAGAAGAGAGCATGGGTAGTTCTCTGGCAGTCCCAGCTCATAGAGACGTTCCCAAGGAGATGCGGTTGCATGCTCAGTTCTCAGCTCTCAGCCACTGCAGCCTTACCAGGCACCTTTGAGCAAGGCATCTTCTTTTGTTTCTACCTGCAGCAGCCACTATAGAACCAAAAGCTCAGCCATATCCAGACTGAGAGGGGTGCATCTGTGGGCAGGAAGCTGGTGGAAAGATGCCACAGTAACCCCGCTATTGCCCATGGAGAGGGCTATCTGTGGGGCACAGTGCATTCCTGTCAGCAGAAAGGGCTCTAAGGTTCTAGTTCTACATTGTGATTGCAAATGTTCTGCCATGCATTCTGGGTCCCTTGTGTCTCTTCTCTTCACCAGCCACATTTCTGACAATGATAACAATAACTGCACAGCCTCATGCTCACGGCACATTCATCCAACAGCTGCACAGCAACAATGCCTGCGATTTGTACTCCCAGGAGGATTGGTCATCCCAGCTCCATCCTCTAACCACTGGAGTTCTCGCCGCTCTGAGGACTTACTAAATGCCAGATGGCATTTTAGGTCTCGGGGTACAGAGGCCAGTAAGACACACAAATGCATGACCTCGGCAGTTTAAATTCTAGTGGGGTCTGGAGAGGAAAGGTATATAGAGAAAAACAGTTAGACTTGGAAATGTGTAGAAAAAAATTGCTGAACTGGAGAACAAGGGGAAAGATAGTACTGGGCAGCCAGGAAAGCCTTGTAGCAATCTGGCATTCAAATGGGAATGTTAAGGGAGAGGAAGAATCAACATCATAATTGTTCCAAGCAGGGAGACACGCAAGTCCGTGGAGATGGTACTATGCTCTGAATGTCTGCCCCCAACATTTGCATAGTGGAATTCTACCCCCACCCCATTTGATGGTATAAGAGAGTGGCACCTTTGGGAGATAATCAGGTCATGAGGAAAGAGCTCACATAGGATTAGTGCCCTTACAAAAGAGGTCCCCCTAGAGATACTCACCCATGGCCCTGCCTTGTGAGGACACATCAAAATGACAGTCAGTTCTAACCAAAAATCAGGCCCTGTCCAGACACCTTATCTGTGATTTGGGAATGCCTGGGTCCAGAACTGTGATAAATAAAAGTCTGTTGTTTCAAAGCCACTCAGAGGTATTTTTTGTTATAGCAGCCAGAACAGACTAGGACAGTAGGAAAGACATTGGCACATTCTGAGGAGAGTGGGCAGAAAGCAGGCATCTTGATTTCTCAATGGACTCAGGTCAGAGAACCTAGCTTCCATGCCCATGGCAGCTACCTAATCACTGCTATGGACCTAGGCGAACTGCCCATGGGCCCCCAGTTCATAAATGGGGGTGAAAATGGAACTAAACTTATGGCATTTGGCAAAAGGTAACGAAATTAATTCATGAGAAGTGCTTAATACACAGTATACAGTAAGTGTTCAATAAACATCAGCTAATACTTTCCTGTGGTACAGGGGATTGAACCCCAGTACTCCAGTGCTGAGCTATACCCCAGTCCTTTTATTTTGAGATGGTCTCGCTAAATGGCTAATTTGCTCGTTGGGCTTGAATTTACAATCCTCCTGCCTCAGCCTCCCAGAGTACTGCAATTACATTTGTGCACCACCACACCTGGTATATCAGCTATTATTTTCATCACTTTCCTGCCCTTACCTGGTTGTCAGGAATTTGCACTGAGACCTGATTCACTTCTATAAGACTCTTGTCGAATCCCCTGCTGTGGTTGTTATTGACAAGGCCTTCATCAAATATATTGTGAATGAGCAAATAAATGAACGTGTGGTCTTCCCAACTGCCTCATCTTTCAGCCACAAAAATGTACCTTTTATGGGTAGATTTCCTTTATAAGCAATGTGACCTGGCCAGGCCCTGGGATTTTGCAGAAAAAAAAGGTAGAAGGTAGCTGATTATTAGCCACCGTCTCTTCTAAAACCAAGCCATCTGCACCCTGTTCCCTGAGCACAGACCTCTGTGGGTGCCAAACTTCAGAGCCCTAAAAGTTGGAAGGGATTCCAAGCTTGGATCCCTCAGGCTAGGCTATTCTTGGAAGCCGAGCCCTGCGCCTGCCACAGGGAGATGAGTCATGCCGAGGGTGAAGGCTTGATAGATTCAAGGCAGCAGCTATTTATCAGGGGAAATCTCTAGACCACAAAGCGAGGAGCGAGGGATGGATCTCTGATTCCATGCTGCTTAAAGCAGTATCATTCCCCCACACACCCACTCCTTGCATAGTAGTAGATGCTAAGTTCAAGACCCTCTCATTATACCTCAGGGAGGCCAAGCACTGTATCTGACCTGCCCCTCATTATACTGAACAGTCCTTCAAAGAGCTGGTAAAGTGGGTCCCAACCATATCTCCATTCTTCCAGCTCAGATAGCCTATTCATTAATTCCTATTCAGTGTGCTCTGACCCCAGGAGAGTTGTCACCTCCCTGTTATCTTCCAAAATTTTGTATTGCAGAATTCACCATTGTTCATAAAACTCTGAGTTGACTTAAGGGCAGAACCACAGAAGTCTTGTTTTATTTTTGCTTTTGCAAAATTTTAACTGTAGACAGTGACATGTCATAAACAGTTTCACTGCTGATAACAGAATGATCCACCAGGAAGCAATTTCCTAAGATACTGTACCCTGAGCCAGCACCAGACAACTGCACCCAGGGATGAGCCTTTCCACTCTTTTTTTTTTTTTTTAGAGATTAAAAGAAAACTAAACAGTAAAAGCAAACAATAAAAATGAGACAGGATTTCAAAACAAGGTGATAGGGAATTAACAATGGTCACTATATTGCATATGGTTATCTTCAAAATAGTTGCTCAAATTACAAGATACAGGTATGTAAAACAGATCAAACAATATAAGCACTCACATTTTCTTCCTATGAACTAATAAGAACAGTAATATAATTATCTTAGCTATCTTGTGTTCTTTTTTTTCCCTTGAGCATCCCCACTCTTATAACAAGGGACAGTGAGTTAGAAAAATGGGAGCTGATGCACCAGGTCCACATACCTGGTTAACTCCACTTGTCTTGCATCTTTGTTCTTCCCAGACTCTGCCTGGTGGTGATGATGACAGTGACCATGGCAGTGACAGTACTCAAAGTCAGTCTCGCCTCGCACTTCTGAGGAGCTGCTCCTTACATACACTCCCAGAAAGTTGCTCCAAGTGAAGGCAGATTAATTAAAAACCACATTCAATCAAACTGTCATTTTGTTTATGAAAAAGTGTCGAGTTGCTGGAAATGGCAGGAATGAGCACTGAAGATTAATGCTTTAAATTTGTTCTGATTAAAAGTATGATTGAAGCATTAGAAAAGAAAACTGTGTGAACCCGGGGGCTTGTAAGCCCAACATTCTGCCATTTCCAAAGATAACTGGTGACAGTTGTAAATACAAAGAGAACTTTTCTCTGGTTCCTGAAGACCAAGCTTCTAGCTGGAACAGACTGTATTTGAAAAGAAATGGGCCTGAGTTGGGCTTATCCAGGTCTCTGCAACACCTTCCTATCTGCTAGGTGGTGCTAGCTCCAAGTTAGACACTCACTTGCTGGATCTGGGTCACTCTGTGTACCTGACTAAAAAGAGGAGAGAGATCAGAGTCCCTCACATTTTAGAATGAAAAACTGGGGACCAATGGAGTCATAGGAAATAACCTCCAGAGTGCTGAGAAGTCCCTTCAAATCTGATGTCAGAAGGTCTGAGATTGGCTCCTTTTCCACACTGGATCAACTTCTAGGTCCTGGTCTTCCCTAGAGCTATAAAAGCCTCAGTGTGTTTCATCCAGCAGAGAACTCAGTTCCCACCAAAGCCCACCTCAGAACAGTGAGCTCCTCACAAACCAATACCTCCTCCCCCAGCAGCCTCTATGGCCTGGCCTTAAAACTTCTTTATATGGGATGTGTTCATACTCCACCTCCTCTCGTGAAAGGATCATCAAAGAGAGACTGCTATTACCAAAGCCACAACCTCAGCCCCAGGTCAGGAAAATGGAGCAGAGTCTCTCTTTGATTGGGTGACAAGTCAAGGGATGCAGAATCCTAATTCACCCATGCATAATCTTCCTGGAGTATGGGGGATATGTGACCGTGTTATGGTACTGTTCCTGTTGCTATCCTACATCATGTACCAAAGGGAGTCTGCAGGTTTAATTAAGGACCCTAATCAATTGACCTCAAATTCATCAAAAAGGAAGTGATCTAGGTGGGCCTTGCCTCATCAGGTCAGCCCTTTAACAGAAGGCTTAAAACTTCCTGTGCCAAAAGGCTGGAAGCAACAGAGACCCCTTCCCTCTCAATTGCTAGAAGAAGGAAACCTCTATGAGTTCTACAGCTGCAAGGAAATGACTCCTGCCAACAACCAGGTTTGCTGAGAAGAGGATTCAGAGACTCCAATGCTGCATCAGTCAACACTCTGATCGAATCTTCTAAGTCATGCCCAGGCTCCTGATCCTCAAGAACAATGGGATGGTGCTGAGTGTAATGGCACAGTCCTGTAATCCCAGCACTCTGGGAGGCTGAGGCAGGAAGTTGACAAGTTCAAGCCCAGGCCAGGTAACTTAGTAAGACCCTATCTTACAATAAAAAATTAAAATGAAAAAGGTTTGGGGATATACCTCAGTGCTAAAGTCCTAGGTTCAATCCATAGTGCTGCAAAAATAAATAATAAATAAATAAATAAATAAATAAATGTGAGTGTTGGCTGTGGAGCATGTAGTGACTTGTTATACAGCCCCAGGTAGCTGGTAAGAACCTATCATTCCTAAAGAGGTCAAGGTGGGGATGACGTCAGTGGCACCAAGATCAGAAGCTAGCACTAGACATTCTCCTCATGGGTCCCTTTAATAATAATAAAACAGAAAAGACTTCAAAACCTACCTGGCCCACTTCTTTTTCTTGTCATTCTCTTTTTAAAAATTAAAGGCCAATATGGGCACCCTGGGCTGACTTGATCGCAGCATGATTAAGTCAGCATCTTCTAAGAGTAGGGAAAAGAGGACTCTGCTAGCATGGTAAGAACAAGTTGGTCTTTGCAAGACAAAAAAAGAGGAATGTTTTCAAAGGAAACATTCCAGTCTCAAACCTAAAAAAACAACAACTTCAGCCAAGAAAAAACTCCCACCATTTGGCATTTGCAGGAGCTAGAGGCAAGTGATATAAACAGGAGCTGCGACTGAGTGTGCAAAACTGAGACAGATGTGCAAGACACAACACATCTCGTGTGAGTTCCTCAGTTCCCAGGCCCCATTAAAGCTTACACACACAAGAAGAAACACCTGGCTCCTAGGAGAGGGCAGTGAGTCCCCTGGGAAGACGGTGTTGTATTAACTGCTAAGCTGTTCCTTGCTGGGTTTGGATGCTCACCTTTGTGCAAAACTAATTGGCCAATTGAACCATGGGATGCTCAGGAAATGGCTGATCCCCACGCCATAATCTCAGAGATTATTTGTGCGGCTACCAATGCAGACAAAATAAGCTCTCAATGACTAAGAAAGGGCTAAGAGGCCCCACATGCTCTCCACCCTTCCTTTTTACTACCTATCTGCATGCTATACTGCACACTGACCCAATTTAGTAATCTACTTTTCCTCGCAATGCCTTTTTCTCTCCCCCACCCCACTTTCCTACCTGCAGAGCTATTTGTCTGTTGAATCACCTTCTCCAAGAACTTTTTCCGATTCCTCCTTTGGAAAATAATTAGATGCCCCAGCATAACCTGTGATAGGTTTCCTTATCCATTCGACAGGGGCAAAAATATACCCTCCGTTGTAAAAAGTTAATTAAGTTAGCTCATGTTGAGTGCCTGCTACCTGGTGGCACATCTTCTGCATGTAGGAAATATTCAGTGAATATCTCTATTATTTATTAAGCATCTACTAAGAATCATTTGCTGTATGGGCCACTAGAATATGAAGCAGGCACAGACCCTGACATTTGTCCCCATAGGCATCTTAAGCCTGGGACTTAGCACAGTGCCTCAGACAGAGCAAACCCCTATTCCCTGCAATCTTTAAAGTATCTCACTCAGAAACAGAATCTAAAAAAGTTGATCTTGTAGAAGTTGGGAGTGGAATAATGGTTCCTAGAGGCTAGAGAGAAAAGAGCGATGAGGCTGGGGAGAGGCCCACAGGTACAATGTTAAAATCAGACAGGAGGAATAAATTCTGGCATTCTATGGCAAATCATGGAAAAAATAACTAACAATAAATTACACCTCTCAAAAAAAACTTAAAGAGAGGATTTTAAGTGTACTTATCATAAAGAAATGATAAAAATTTAAGGTGATGGATATGCTAATAACCATGAGTTGATCATTACCCAATTTATACTGGAATCAAAACATCACACTGTACCTCATAAATATATATAAACATTATGTGCTAATCAAAAAAATTTAAGTAAAGGAGTCTACTCTTGAAATCTGATACTGGGATAAAATGTTTTCTGGAACCCTGCACCCAACCCCAGCTTCATCAAGACCACAATCAAGCCCCAGTCTCTGCTTCATTTACAATTCCTGTGTATCAAAGGCAAGAAAACAGGGAGATGCATGGCCATGACTCCTGGGGACAACATGCCCGAGGTCATGGCAAAATCTCATTTTGTCATGTGTCTGTCCCGCAGAGTTGTACCTTCATCTTGGGCAGTGTCATCTCCTCCGGGGAAGGTCTGCATTCTCTTGTTCAATTAGAAACTCAACTCCCTCATCTGACTCTTCCAGAGTGACTTTTCTTTCAAGTCTTATCACCATCAGTCACATTTGTGTTGGATTGTTCATTTTCTGCCTCTATCTTCTGTAACACAAGCTCTGGGAGGGCAGGGATGTAGATTTGGTTCGATGCTCTGTAACTAGGACCTTGGTCTGTGCCTGACACACGGGAGACCCTCAACAATATCTGTTGAATGAATGATCGTGGTAGTAGCAGTAGTAAGCAACTCTCAGATGGTGTTTGCTGGGCACCAGGAGTTGTTTTGAGGGTTTTGTGCATATTTACAATGATCCACACACCAATGCTGGGGGCTATGTACTGATGCTATCCCCATCTTAGTAGGAGAGAATTTCAGTCACTTGCTCAGGAATACAGCCAGGGATTTAGAGGAAATTAGACAGTCTGGCTCTAAAATTTAGGTATTTTACAACATAATAATGAGTGAATGAGTGAAGTTTCATGTTTATCCCATTCTGTAGATGTAATGCCTGCTGTTATATTGGGGAATGTACTTGCCCAATCCCTAGGTGTCTTTTTGAACATTGCACAACCTCTACCTAGCAAGTTCCTATGCCTTGCCCACAGCAAGCATTTACTGAATTGGAGCACACCTGAGTTGGTGATTCCCAACCTTTTAAATGCCTTTTCATGCAAATCTCCACTCTCCTTCCCATGGAGATTCACATTACCCATGCTGTAGAGTGCACTGCCCAGTAACCCTTACCCAGAGCTCTTCAAAAAACCAAACCAAAGCCCAAGGACCTCTCAGGGACACTGCCACCAGTTTCTGGACCAAGGTAATGTTCATCACATGTGTATAATGAGTTTAGAGGAACAATGATACCAAAAGAAATGATTGCCGTTGAGTCTCCTAAACGCTCTCCCTTCCCTTGAAAGGGAACATGCCTTCTGCCAACCCAGGAGGGGAAGCAAGGTTGCAAACACAAAAGATGCCTGTAGCAAGATCCAGGACCTGCCTGGCCAGTTTTAAACGCAGACAAGCAAACTCCACCATTTTTGCTGGCTCAGAAGTAGCTGCAATGTTGTAATGGGTCCCCAGGAGAAGATGCAACATACAAAGGGGAGGAGCAGTTAGAAAAAAAGGGAAGCAAAGAAAAAAAAATCTGGCTATGCATCCTCCTAGGACAATCTGTTTTCTCAACAGCACAGAGGTCTGTGTGGGACCAGGCAAGCAAAGCAGGGGCATATGCTACTCCTGGGCTAATCCATGAACCTCAGGGAAGAGCAAGCAGTACTGCGAGGCTGCAAGCTCTAAAAATACCCAGCACAGTCCCACCCTGGCATCAATCATAAGGTCTTGGTGGACAGGAACTCTGCCAAACACATGCTTAGCTGGACATTCCAGAGAATCCCCAGGCTGGAGACCATGAGCACATGGAATCCAGCTAAAGAAGTGGTTTTCTTTTGAGTGTTGTCAGAGACTGATGACACTTGAAGAAAATCGGTGTGTTTGAGTAGACATGAGTTGGAGAGGAGGAGTGGGGAGAAGAGAAAAGCCTGCTACTCTATAGCTGTGGAAGTCAGAATTATATAATGCTAAAACCATGAATTCTGATCAAGTCCACTTAAATCCTGAAAATCCTTAGTAGCCATGTAGCACTTCGGGGTTGGGGAGGCTCATCTCTCTGAGCCTTAGGCTTCTTGTCTGTACAAAGGACAATTAGAGTCACCATCAGCATCTGCCTCATTGATTTTTAGAATAATTTTAGGTTTCATTATTGTTCAAATATGCACTGTCCCTTTCCACAACATATTAATAAAATAAAGAAAAAAAATCCACGACCATCTCAGAAAAAACAATTAACAAAATGCAAAAACTATTCATGGTAAAAACTCTTAACAAACTAGAAAGAGAAAGAAACATTTTTGCATGAAAAAAAAAGATTTCTACAAAAAGCCCACGGCTAACAGCACACTTGATGGTAAAAGACAATGTTTTCCCCCTAAGATCAGAAACAAGGCCCATTCTTATTAATTCCTACTAAGTATTATACTAGAGATTCTAACTGATGCAAAGTGATTTTTTAAAAAATACATAAATAAACAAATAACTTTGATTAGCTAAAACTATCCTAATGGTAAAAGAAATACAACTTTTTAATTGCCATGTGACATAATCCTATATGTACAAAATCCTATGGGATCCACAAAATATTAGCACTAAGGAGCAAATTTAGCAAGGATGCAGGATACAAGTCCTATATACAAAATCAGCGTATTCCCAAATGTTAAAACAAGTTTAAAAAACAAGTTGAACATTACTATATATATATATATATATATATATATATATATATATATTCAGTATGTACAACTTTTTATGCTTTTGTGTATTAGCTCAAAAATAAAGTTTAACATTAATTTAAATTAAGAAAGAAACATTTAGCTGGGTGTGGTGGTGCATGCCTGTAATCCCAGCACTTGGGAGTCTGAGGCAGGAGGATCACCATGAGTTTGAGGCCAACCTTAGCTACATAAGTGAGTTTAAACCCAGTCTGGACTACATAGTGAGACCCTGTCTCAAAAAATATATATATAGATATAGATATAGGTATAGATATAGATATAGATATAGATATAGATAAACTGGTCTTCATTAAAAAAAATCTTTTTTTATAGCTTGTGTTTATATTCCCCCTGACAAAGCTTCATGTCAGAGGTGGGGCTTTTTCAGAGTTGGCTGCATCTAGAGTGTGTGACAGTGGGATTGATTCATAGTGTAATGCTAAGCTTAAGGGCACTAAGATTAAGGGTGTGAGTGCTATGCATCCTAAATCGCCTGGATAAAACATATGGAGTAGAAAGAGCTGTGATTGTCCCTTGCTTGTTTTTGCTACTTTCTGCTCACCATGAACTGTTTCTCCTCTGCAGTGCCTGTCCACCATGTGCCACCCAGAAATTCTTACAAGCTGTGAATTTGTGAATTAAATAAATCTTTCCTCCTTTAACTTTGAGTGTTGGATATTTTGTTTCAACAATAAGAAAAGTAACTAGGACACCTTTGTACTTCAAACCTACCATTAAGAAAATAAAATTAAAGAAAATTTTCATGATCTTGGGTTAGATAAAATTTTAAACACAGAATCATGTATTATTTTTATGAGCCATGAAAAGAAAAGTAGATAAATTGGTTTTCATTAAAATTAAAAAAAACAAAAAACTTTTGTTTTGGCTTGTGTTTAGATGTCCCCCCAAAGCTTCATGCCATCATAGGTGTGGCTTTTTCAGAAGTGGCACCCTGGGGCTGGAGTTGTAGCTCAGTGATAGAATGCTTCCTTAGCATGCACAAGGCACTTGGTTCTAAACCACAGCCAGATAGAGATAGAGATAGAGATAGAGATAGAGATAGAGATAGAGAGAGACAGAGACAGAGACAGAGACAGAGATAGTGTAATGGTTAACACATTGTGTCAACTTGAGAATTGAGAAGTTTAGGCTTAACTAAGTGACTCAGAAGGGGCCAGTGCTCTCACTTTGTAAATATCCTGAGCTTGTGGAACAGGAGAGCAAGGAGGAGATGGTGTGGACAGATAGCCCGCATACAATACAAGGGAGGAAAAGAGGCTTGGTCTCCCAGCTTTTGTTCTTACTTCTTTTGCTGTCTTCTGCCACCTTGAACTGTTGCCCCTCTGCCATGCCACCCTGTCTTGGAGCTATTATGAACTGAACTATTGGAGCGATTATGAACTGAAACTCCCACAAACTGTGAGCTAAATAAACCTTTCCTTCCTTAATTTTGGATGTTGGGTGTTTTGTCCCAGCAAGGAAAGAAAAGTAACTAAGACAGAGAGAGATGGAGATGGAGATGGAGATGGAGATGGAGATAGAGATAGCTGAAAGAGAGACAAGGACAGAGAATTACAAATCCATAATAAGAAAGCAACTCATGGAATACTACTCTGCTATAAATAAGGAGAATTTTGAGTCATTTGTAGGAAAATGGATGCACCTTGAAAACATAATATTAAGTGAAATAAACAAGACACACAGGCTTAAATTCCATACAGTTTCTCTCATATGAGAAATCTAAAGTATAAATAAAGAGCAAAATAAAAGATAAATAAAAGGAAACAGGGAGCTAGGGCTTTTGCAAATTGGAAGGAGATCAGGAGATAGAGGGAAAGGGAAGGGAATATTTAAAGAAAGAAGTAAGATGTGTCGTATACATATACCAACTACCAACAATGAAAGTAGTCATTATGTATCATAAACGTGTATTAATAAATAAAGAAAAAGAAAACAACTGAATTTAAAAAGGAGCAAAAAACTCAATACTTATTTCATCATTGATGACAAATGGTGATTAATCAAGCAATAGAAAAGCATGTAACACCATTAGTCATTAGAGAAGTGAAAATTAAAATCACCATGAGATACCATTTACGTACTTGCCAGAATGACTATAATAAAAGCACAGATAATGCAAGGGTTGGCAAGGATTCAGAGAAACTGCTTATATGCCACTGAGGGGAATGTGAAATGACATAACTTCTTTGGAAAACAGTTTGGCAGATTCTTAAAAACTTAATTCAAAAAAATTAGATGCCCCCAAATAAAAGACTCCATAGAAAAATGGGCAAATTAAATGAATAGACACTTCTCAGAAGTATGAATGACCAATGAATACTGAATCCCCAGAAAGAATGAAAATCAAGAAATCAAAAATGACAAATGCTGGTGAGACTGTGAGGTAAAAGGAACACTTCTACATTGTTGGTGAGAATGTAAACTAGTACAACCATCATGTAAATACTATGGAGAGTCCTCAAAAAACTATAACTAGAAATTCCATTCAACACAACTACTCTCCTTCCAGGTACTTTCTAAAAGAGGTTTAAAAAAAATATATATATATATATCATATAATAGAGATACATGCATACTCACATTTATAGCAGCACAATTCATAATTCATAAATCTTGGAAGTGACCTATAAGTGCATCAACCAATGAATGGATAAAGAAAATGTGGTATTTATACACAACAGGGTACTACTCTGTCATAAACTGAGTCATCTGTAGGAAAGTGGATGCACATTGAGATCATAATGTTAAGTGAAATAAATCAGACACACAAGTTTAAATATCAAACCATTTTCTTATATGAGAAATCCAAAATATAAATAAAGAAGAAAATAAAAGATAGATAATGGGAGGCAGGGAGATAAATCTTTCCCAAATAAGAAGGGAATCAAGAGCAGGAGGAAGGGGGAGGGAAAAGAGGGGGAGGAAATGAAAAAAGAAATAAGATGCTTTATGTACATGTACCAATTCCCCAAACATTATGCACTACAAACATGTACTCATCAAAAAAAAGACTAAACAAAAAACTTAACCATAAAATCACTAGCAGTTCTACTCCTAGGTATCTACACAAGAGAAACCAAAATATTATGTCCATACAGACTTAACAGATAAAAAGTAGAAACAACCTAAAGGCCATTAACTGCTGAATTAATAAAAAAATGCTGCATATTCATAAAACAGAATATTACTTGGCAATAGAAAGAAAACACTGGAACATAGATTAACCTCAAATAACATTGCGCTGAATGAAAGAAACCATACTTAAGACACTACACACTGTATGGCTCTATTTATTCGAAACGTCCAAAAAAAGTGACTCTATAGATACAAGGTAGAACAGTGGTTGCCTGCAATGATTGGCATGTTTAAAAGAACTTTGTGGGGGTGATGAGAATGTTCTAAAAGTGACTTGTGAAGATAGTTACAAAATCTACAACATAATAAATATGTTTTTACCTTAAAAAATGAGCTTCAAGCCGGGCGTGGTGGCTCACGCCTGTAATCCCAGCACTCGGGAGGCTGAGACAGGCAGATCGTTGTGAGTTCGAGACCAGCCTGGGCTACAAAGTGAGCTCAAGGCCAGCCTGAACGGCAGAGTGAGACCCTGTCTCAAAAACAGGGCTGGGGATCTAGCTCAGCGGTCTAAGTGCCTGCCCGGCAAGCGCAAGGTCATGAGTTCAATCCCCGGTGCTGCAAAAAAAAAAAAAAAATGGGCTTCATATTTATAATGAGTGTATTTTATACTATGTAAATTTATACTACATAAATTTGCATCAGCAAAGCTCAAAAATTGAACTAATGAAGCCGCTGTAAATAGCCTGTCTAGTCATCTGTGTGGCCTACTGTGTTTCCAACTTAGTCCTTTCAAACATGACAGAAGAGTTTAGTCAAAGGAGGGGTCTTTGAGGTTTGCAGGGTTCTATTCCTATTCCAATAATATTTAGAATAGAAAGATGGCCCCAACAGGACCATAGTTACACACATATATTTTTAATCTCCTCAGTTCTAGAAAGGGAATCTTGTTACATTTCAAGGGAAATTGGTCTTTACCTGCATAATAAGTTAACATCTCACCAAGAAGGCAATGGTGTGTGAGACCTTGTTATGTTAGCTATCAGAAGACAGGGGCATATATATCTCACTATAGCATGATGTCTTTAACTCTTTCAGCAAGATACCCAGAAGGGGAATAGCTGGGTGGAATGAAATTTCTACTTTTAGTTTCTTGAGAATTCTCCAATATTTATTCCTAAAGTGGTTGTACCAGTTTATATCTCCACCAACAATACAGCAGGGTTCCTTTTTTGCCACAGCCTTGCCAGCAGTTGTTGCTTTTTATATTCCTGATAAAAGTCATTTGTACCAGAGCAAGATGGAAACTCAGAGTTGCTTTGATTCATATTTTCATAATGTCTAAAGA
>RJWT010025935.1:0-15979 GCA_004365215.1 Cuniculus paca | reverse complement strand
CAGGTTATGGCATGTGTAACTATTCATTTCTTTTGTTATTGAGTGGTGTTCTGTGTTAGTGGTGATGTACCTATGGCACATGTATCTCAGCAAACTATCACTGAAAACTAAAAGGTTCACCATCACTGGTCTATGTTGTGGACATGTTACAGTTTGCTCAGCCATTCACTCATTAAAGGACATCTGGGATGCATAAAGGTTTTGGCATCATTTCTTTGGAATAAATACAGCTGCTGGATTATGTGGCATTTGCATCTTTAATTCTTAAAATATTGAGAATTTTCTAGAATAACTGTAGTATTTTCCATTCCCATCAGCAATCCTCCTGCCTCAGCCTTCCAAGTACTGAACCGTTCCCAGCCCTCCAACCCTTTTTATTTTTAGAGCAGGTCTTGCTCATTTGTCCAGGCTGGAGTCTCACTTACCTCAGTCTCCCAGAGTGCTAGAATTACAATCATAAGCTATAGAGAACCCTTTTTCATCCTCATTGCTGTTCAGGAAGGTTTACAGTTTTATCATTGGAGAAGTTACTGGAATTCTAATCAGTTAATTCCAATCTACCACTTCCAGTGCAACCCACAGTGAGAAGAAAGACACTGAGACATATATATAGTTGTGGGGAGCCAAGGGGTCCTAGGTCCAGCCAAGATGGTGGTTCACCAGAACAAAGGCCTCGACCCAGAGCCTTTCCCAGGTTTTATTGATCTTCCATGAGGGGAGTGGCTTGGGGATGAGTGACAGTGAGAGTGACGAGAAATACGTGACTTCCATGACTACCATGAGCTGGGCTAGGTAGGTGGTCTGAGGTCACCTCTGTGATATGCAGAGGGCAGGAAATGCAGAGAAAGCAATCTGCATAACACAACTGAGATAACAGCTAATAATTTGGGGTGCTTTAGTTCTGATGTACAGTCTTTTTGCCCTGGGAAGTCATAGCCTCTTTTTTGAGGCTCGGTCCCAGCAGACAGTGTGGAACATGGATCTCCATCCCGCCTGGCTCAGCCACGTATTTGGGGAGTCACTGGGTGGGGTAACACTGACCTATCAGTTTGCCTTAGAGATTATAGATCAGTTCCTCAGCTAGCCCAATTTGCATTGCTTAAAGCCAATTGAAGGGATAAAGAAATAACCTAGCCAGCTCTGTATATAACAATACATGGAAATAGAGCCAAGTTTATCCAAAATGGAGGTATTTGTTCCCCTTTTTAAGGAGAGTCATCTCTGTGGTTCCCCACAGATCCCCTTTCTTTGTATTGAAGAAGCTGGAGCAAGGTCAGTCAGGGTTGCATGTGTATAAATGGTTTTTTAGAAATGTTTTTCATCAGTTTCAGTTGAGAACAGTTCTGCAGGTCTCTTTACACTGTCAAGCTGGAAGCTGATCTTAAGAGTTCTTTAAATGTATAAAACTAGCCTTGATTTGTACTCTTCAGAGTAGTACTTCCTAAAGCACTTAAAGTAGTAATGAGTGGTATTTTTTGTTTGTTTGTTTTATTATAGGACACGTTGTGAGTCCTAATGAGAAGCAGCAGCATCTTTTCTCAAGTTATTTCAATCATATGTAACAATTTGTGCTTTTTTCTTAAACATTAAAATACATTATTTTAAGCTTAATTTTACTGTTGTCAATACTTTAAACCTATAATATCTTTTGCTTACAATGGTGCTCAGGTTTTCTGATTTAATATTGCTAACATACCTTCATGTTTTTAAGAAGTTGTTTGAATGTTAGCAGTACTCGTATGTTTAATATTGACCAAAGTTTTTTTTTTGGTACCAGGGATCCAACTCATGACTTTGTGCTTGCTAGGCAGGCACTTACGCCGCTGAGCTAAATCCCTGGCCCTTGACAAAAGTTTTTACTGTCTTCACAGGAGAAAGCTGTACACTACTGTTACAAAATTTGCTTAAGTGGGGCAAATAAAAATGTTCATTATATTTAACATAATGATAATGAATTTTGTTTATTCTTAGGTCTGGAGAAAATGATGTAGAATATAACAACATGGAATTGGAAGAAGGAGAACTCATGGAAGATGCAGCTGCTTCAGGACCTCCAGGTATAGCAGCCAAGCCCCATAAGCCATTTTGTCTTATCTCTTTGCTCTTTTTTGGACCATATCATATTTTAGTAGGTAGTAGCCACTGCTCTACATGGGTTGTGGTATTAAAAGTGCTGTATATTATAGTATGGGTTTTAGGGTATACATGTATAGGTCCATTTGCTCACACTTCCTAACAAACCACAGGAAGACATTTTTGATGAAAGGAAAAAAATAGTTTTATTTAAAACCATGTTTGAGGAGATGGAGGGAACTTACATTGCCACAGATCCATTGCACTGTATCCAAGGGCCTTAAGGAACAGAAGAGCATGGGAATAAGGCTACACACCACTCCAGGCTTGCTTTATCCTAGAGCAGAAGCCATCTTCTACTCTCTTTTTTCCTGTGGAATGGAAACTGGACTTTGACTTCTTGGCTCCAGCACCCGTAGAGTCTTTACATTCCTCTGGGCTAAGGAAAAGAGGAGGTAGCAGTTTACATCCTAGGTCTGAGAAAGTTTGGAGCCTGAGGAAGTTTGAAAAAGCCATTCGTGTCTAAAGAAAACATTTTAAGTTTTATTCCATGTTGTCCTGCAGGTTACAATCCTTTTATTCATATGGCACTTCCTGTATACACTGGGATAGGGGAATCAGCTCACAAGGCTTTGGGAAACCCTGCTCTGTGGCTTTGTTGGTCCAAGTCCAAGGGGTTGTTCTCACAGGTTGCATCTTGGTACTGTAGCTCTATCATTCTAGGATCTCAAGAGCAGTAGTCCTCCTCTGATAGTGCCAAATAATTTCGATGGTGGTTCCAGCCTGCAGCAAGTTTCTGCCTAGCCTCCTGGAAATTTTAAGTGGAATCCACCATACCTCCATAGCTCCTGCATTTGGTGAGCGTTCAGACGTAATACCTGTGGTGTGTGGGACCCACCAAGGCATACTGTTTGCATTCTTGAGCACATCATGATCCATACCTGGGTCCATTTGAGCCACTGGTAGTATGACTGAGCATGGCACCAGGGTGTAGGGAGCAGAATCATAAGTGGCCTGGGTCAGCAAGCCCTTGAAAAGTGCCTGTATCCTGAGACCACATCGACCCCCTAAGCCTCTGGGTATGTGATAGGAGGGCATTGGTCACATTGTCTTGATAATTAGCACCTGCCTACCTTTTATCTGAAATAATCTCTCTAGCAAGTGACAGCTATGTTCTTTCTTGAACACCCTTTTTTGCTCTTTGCATGGGCAAGCTGTGAATTTTCAGATCCTTACATTTTGCTTCCATCTTTATTATAAATTTCATCTTTAGGTCATGCCTTTGCTCCTGAATCTTGATGTTTGTGGTTAAAAGTACCCATAAAGCTTTTTCTACATTTTGTTCTGAGATTTTTTTCTCCAGATAACCTAACTTGTCATACTTACATTCTGTCTTCTATAAACTAGGATGTGGATACAGTTCAGCTATTTACTACATCATAACAAGAATGTTCTTTTCTGCAATTTTCAATAAGACATTCCTCATTTCTGTTTGAGACTACTTCATCATGGCCTTTACTGTCCACATTTCTATTAGAATTCTGGTTATAAGCACTTGGCCAGCCTCTAAGAAGTTCCAGACTTTCCTTTGTGTCCTTGTCTTCTGAGTCCTCACAAAGATCACATGAAATGCTGTTTACATTACTTTCCATCTGCTCCTTCAAATCTTTCTAATTGTTGTCCATTGCCTAGTTCGAAAGTTGTTGTTACAGCAACAAACCCATTCTCAGTATCAATTTTCTTAATCCATCTTTTGTTGCCATAACAAAATGGTTGAGACTGGTGGTTTGTAAAGAAAAGAGGTTTATTCGGGTCACATTTCTGGAAGTTCCAAGAGTATGGTGCTGCCATCTGCTCTGCTTTTGATGAGGGCCTCATGGCAAATGGCA
Organism: Cuniculus paca; assembly: GCA_004365215.1. NCBI lineage: Eukaryota > Metazoa > Chordata > Mammalia > Rodentia > Cuniculidae > Cuniculus > Cuniculus paca. The sequence goes on along the minus strand of RJWT010025935.1, from coordinate 12,017 downwards.
GGGGTGTGTACAAGAATGAAAACTAAGTACATGTGAGGGAGACCAAAACATCAGTTGTAACTTTTGCATTGGAACAACTCATAGTCAGAGTAAGTAATCCAGTCTTGAGGGACCTAACCCAGTTTCTCAAGAAAGACATAAATTTATTCATGAAAGTAAGACCCTTGTCATCTAATCATATCTAAAATTCCCACACTTTTTTTTTGTGTGCCTGGAATTGAACTTAAGACCTTCTGCTTGCCAGGGAAGTGCTGTGCCGCTGACTTGTATCACTGGCCTGTTCATACTTCTTAGCAGTTATGTTTGGAATCAAATTTCAAGATAAGTTTTGGGAGCCTTTCAAACCCATCACCCATTTTTGCCCTTAATGTGAACACTGGCTTGTACTTTTGCATATTTGGATAACAGATAACTAAAGATCTCTTCCTTTAACATGTCTACTTATGTCCTTAGCCCTATCTTCTTCTGCTCCTTGCTTTATTGCCCAGTGATTTCATCCTCACCTTTATTTTTGTTAGTATTCAAGTGCTGGTTACTCTCCAAGTGTTATCTCAAAAGTTTCTGAGTTTCTGTTCAGTTTTCTTCACTCTTGGTTTAGGAAATGCCAACTTAAAAGTCATAATGAGCTCCCACCGCACACTATGATTATTAATATTTTACAAACTTGGCAGTACTAAGTGTTGAAAGCATGCAGAGAGGTAGAAACTCTCATGCCATGCTGGTAGGAATGAAAATTGATACTGCTATTTTGGAAAACTGTTGGGCAGTATTTACTAAAATTGAAATATACCAGTCTGTATGTGAGCTAGTATTTACCAGTAGATTTCTACGAATTTTTAGAGCAGCATCATCCTTTTTTAGTTTTTTATTTTTAAGGAAAACAAGTTAATTTACAGCAAATTTAAGGATGTGAAAATATAGATATGAAAGTACTTCAAGACTAGACTCTGTAGGGCTATGAGATTTGTCCTAATACATACCCTGTGCTCTAATGAACTTGATTGATGTCAGTTTAGCAGGATTCATCTGGGTTGGCACAAGAAGAGAGGAACCTGTCACTGATCCATTTGCTATTTTACAAGATGTTTTATTTTTCCGTATGAGCTTAAAGAATGGTTATTTGCTTATATTTTTAGTGGTTAACTTGATTGATTGATTGAGCGATCAATTGATCGATCAACTAGTTAGTTGAGATAGGGTCTCTTTATGTAGTTCAGGTTTCCCTTGATATCACTGTGTAGCTCAAGCTGACCTCAAATGCAAAATGATCCTCCCACCTCTGCCTCTTGAGTGCTGAGATTATTGGTGTACACCACCACATCAGCCAATGGTCTTATTCTTAATAGCCAAAAACTAGAGGCAGCCCAAATTCTTTCCCAATAGAGGAGAAAAATAGGTCAGATATATTTGTATACTGAGATGAAAATGAATAAACTACTGTTATGTACAGCATTATCAATGAATCTTGTAAGTCTAATGTGGCATAAAAAGACGGGTATAAGAATATATACCATCTCATTAAATTTGTATAAATTCAAAACAGGCAAAATTATCTATGGTGTTTAAGTTAAGACCAAGGCTACCATTGGGGAGTAGTAGTGATCAATTTTAAGAAATAAAGTAGGGATTCTGGGGTGTCAGTAATCTGTTCATCTTGGTGTAGTTGCTTTGTGAATACTGATTAGGCTGTACACTTATGTATGAAACATACATGTACATATGCACAGAATGATGGCAACATTAAGAGGGAAACTGGAATAGATGCTAAGGCCATTGATGTCTGTCCTGGGATATGATAGTAGAAAAAGAATGATCATGTGGACAGGGAGTAACTAAAGTGTATAAATCCTCTAAGAAAGGAGTTTTTGTTGAGTGGTAAGAATGGTGGCCTAGAAGAGCAGTGAGAACCAGGAGACTGCTAACTGTTCTTTGTACTTTAGGTGTGCTTAATATAGGAGACTAAGCAACTTCTATATTTAAAGGAGAACTAGGTATCTGGCAGTAGATACTGTATCCCAGGATACAAGGTTTACTATACATTATAACCACCTGTGGTTTACTGTACATCATAAACACCTAAGTAGATTTTTGGAAATAGATCCTCAATCTCAGTCCAGTATTCTCCCTCAGTGTATCTGCAATAGATCCAAGAATATTTTATTCTTTTCCAGCTGACTAATGTATAGCCTAATTTGGGAACTTCTAGTAAAAGAAGAGGTAGCAATTTCAGTGTGAAGAGAGGATAGTTTTCTGCAGTTTAATGGGAGGTCAAGTGGACACAGACTAGGAAGAAAAATTGGCAGCAATATAATTAGGATGTCATTTCTTATCCTAAGAAAAAAGAAGAGGACAGTTGAGGACAAGAGAATTTTACCTTTAGTTGATGTCAGTCATAGATTATCAGGGCCAACAGCTGTTTAGAACAGTTATGTCAATTTTGACTGTAGTGGTACCAGTAGCATGAAACAACCTATAAAACAACAAACTGAGCTAACTCTTACTTTGAAGCTTTTAACCATATGAACTAGATTTCTGATTATATAACAAAATGTAAAACAAACCAGATAATTATATGCAATATGTAAGTCTGTAATGTGTCAGTTTTGCCCTCGGGGTTATAATGTAAAATGGATTAAGGAGAAAAATAGAGAAGTGGGAAAAGATTACAAGTAAGGTTGGAGGACAAAGATGGATCCTGCCAGTTTGGGGAAACTGGTGCAGAAGACTGAAGGAAAAGAGAGGTAGAAGACATAAAAGGTAGAACAGAATAGAACCACACCCACAAAGAGGTTAGGAACCACTCACACCCATTAAAAAAAAAAACAGTGAAAGAGAAAAAACAAACTGAATAAAACAAAACTAACAAAAGAAAAACAACAACAACAAGAAAAACAAATAGTCCACTTCCAGGATTCTCTCTGGGTTCACTAGTAGACAGCCTATGGAGACAGAGTCCCAAGTCATGCCACTGTATCCCAGCAAGCCAGCTGTTGCTTTATGGCGTAGTAGATAACCTTAGCAAGCCTGCTCCGAGACCAGACTGATTGGGCTCGCCACAGTCCAGGCAATTTCCATGGGAATATGCCACCATGCCTGACTGGACCTCATTGTATTATCTTTGTATTATCTACTTCTACTTCAGATTTTCTTGCATATGTAGCTGTGTGTGTGTGTGTGTTCCTAGAACTTAAACACATCCTCATCCATGGTAAGCAAGCACTCTAACACTGATGCATGTAGCATTTTTTTAAGTTGTGTCTCTTTGGAATATATTTAAATAGCTTTATTGAAGAAGGTTACTTTTAAGCAATATTTTCATATCTCATTGCTAGACATTGTAATATCATTAGAGAAAAGTCAGATGCTTTCCTTTGCTTCAGGCACCAAAAAATAAAGATGTCTATAATGTGTACCAGTCATTAACAAGTTTAGTCACAAAACCTCAAATTGTACTCTAATATTAATCAAGCCAGAAAAAAAGTGTACCCAACTGTCATTGAACATTTTGCCATCCAGAGATCTGGAGGTGATTCTTACTTTGGTGTCTTGTTATTTGAAATCTGTTACACCATGAGAATTTATCTTTTTTCATTTAAGACTCAGTTGTGCACATTTTTGTCTTTTTATTTTTAGGGCTCCAGATGAGATTTGATCATTGCTTTTGAATTGTGGGTATTAATAAGATCACTGCTTAATCACTATGCGGTGGTATGTCTCTTTGTGCTTCTTGTCATGAACATGAACTCCTAAGAGATAGATATGTAGATAGTGTTCAGACAGCATTAACCATGTCTTTTATGCATACTTAAATTTGTACAAATATACATTTTCTATGTCTTTATTTCTTTGCAGGTAGTAGCCATGGGTATGTGGGTGCCAGCAGCCGAATGTCGAGAAGAACACATTTATGCTCTGCTGCTACCAGTAGTTTATTAGACATTGATCCTCTAATCTTAATACATTTGTTGGACCTTAAGGACAGGAGCAGTATGGAAAATTTATGGGGCTTACAGCCTCGCCCACCTGCCTCACTTTTGCAACCCACAGGTAAAATGATTTCTTTTCTCTTCTGCAAAAAAACCACTAAATTTTCATCCATGTATTTCATCTAAGTAGAAACAATGTATTTATGTAGCAATTAAGTTTTTCATTGTATGCCACAAGAATGACATACCAACCAGCTTACTTTTTTACTATTGCCCAACGGTGTTATATGCAGAAACAAATTAAAAATGCCTTTTAGGAGATTTTTAATGAGTTACCATTTTTGTCATCTAATTGATAGTTTAATCCAGTGGTGGTGAACTCCTGGGCATGTGTGCCATAGCCGGACGTTTGGATCATTGAAATCTCTAGAAGGTTTGCCATCACTGGTTTAATCCATATATAAGTACAGTTGTCCTCTTTGTGAATGGGCTTAGAGTTTTTCAAACCTAACTTCCAAGGGAAACTGTGTCTATATTGAACGTACAAAATCATTAGTTATCCTTGCACTGGTATTTATTAAAAATGCATGCCAATTGGCAGCAGTGTTTAATATGCAAAAGTTGTATGTTAAAGAGAAATAACCAGGTGTGGTAGTGCATGCCTATAATCCTAGCACTTGGGAGGCTGAGGCAGAAAGATGGCTGTGAGTTGGAGGCCAGCCTGGACTACAACAGTTAGTTCAAGGCCAGCCTACACTACATAACAAACCTTGTCTCATAAAACAGAAATAAAGAAACAAACAAAGTGGGGCTGTGTATTAATCTGTACTTTCTGAGACCCTCAGAGATAGTTATTTTGGACAGCTAAGGACTTACCATTAAAAGTTATGATTTAAAAACTTTATTGATGTTTTCAAAAATATATTCAGTGTATTAACAAAATACATTGCTTTTCCTTCTTAAATAATATATATAAATCAAGTCTGTCTACAATTTTGTTGTTCCTTTTTATCTACAAAATTTTAAGGCAGCAGCTGTGTAGCAAACAGAAATAGAGTTGCTATATAAGGGGGACAGTAATCTTTTTCTTCTTCAAGTACTGTATACTTCCAGCATGGAAGTGTGTGTGTGTGTGTGTGTGTGTGTGTGTGTGTGTGTGTGTATGTGTGTTTCTCTCATTTTCTGAGACAGGGTCTCACTATGTACTTAAGACTGACCTTGAACTCACTATGTAGTCCAAGCTGGCCTTGAACTCATGGCAGTCTTCCTGCCTCAGCTTCTGGAGTGCTGGAATTACAGGCATACACAACCATGCCTGGCCCACCAAAACTTTTTGAGCATTGACATGATTTTCAAATTGTTTGGGATTTTAAAGTATTTCAGGATTGTTTGAAGGAATGTTTAGCCTCTAAAGTCTATACAAATGGGACAACATCTGAGACACTTTTGTTCTAATCATTCCAGTCGTTTTGGATGAGGATACTTACCTCATAATGCCAAAAGACTGGGTTACATTTGCAGTGGAGGCAGAAGATAAAGCCCTTGATCAATAAAGCAGAATTGAATAATGTAGGGCCCTGTGTGCTGTGTCAGTTCTTCCTAAATGCTGTGGAATTCCATGTGATGATTCTAAACAGAACGTAGTATCTGGTTTGGGTTTTAGAAAATTGCTCTGGCAGCAACCAGGTACTGTTAGGTACACCTGTAGCTCCAGCTACTCAGAGGCTTAGGCAGCAGGGTTGCAAGTTCAAGGCAGGCCTGAGTAACTTAGTGAGACCCTATCTCAAAATAAAAATTACAAAAGGGCTTGGAATGTAGCTCAGTGGTAAAGCATTTGCCTAGCGTGCACAAGGGCTTGAATTTAATCCCCAGTACCACAAAAGAGGAATAAAAGAAAGATGCCCACTCTGACATCTTGGTGGACAGTGAATTATATGGGAAAAATGCTGCAGGGTTGTTTCACAAGCATTTTTTTCTGAGCCTTGCAACAATGCTTTTATTGTCTATTAGCAATAAAGTCGTCTTTTTTTTTTTTTGTTTTTTCAAACCCATTTTATTCAAAGATAAATAGAAAAAAAGAAGGAAAAAAAAACTATAACAAAATTTCAAAGCACATGTATCAGGGAAGGTCAAGTGTTTCAACCTGAAATTAAGTATATAATTTAGAGTTGAGTGATTACCATGAGACTCAAACTCTTTGAAGGTGCAAATAAAATTAGGACACTGAGGTCTGTCTTGATTTTCATTAACTGAATTTAATGCTTGTTTTTTTGTTGTTGTTTTGTTTTTAAATACCACCTAAAATATCTTAGCTTGTTTTACACATCTGTATATGCTGATGGTACAAAATGATGTCATGAGTGTTGAAATTTATATTAGCATTACTTCTTCTCTTTGAAGCATCATATTGTCGAAAAGATAAAGACCAAAGGAAGCAGCAGGCGATGTGGCGCGTGCCCTCTGATTTAAAGATGCTGAAAAGACTCAAAACTCAAATGGCTGAAGTTCGATGTATGACAACTGATGTAAAGAACACACTTTCAGAAATAAAAAGCAGTAGCAGTGCTTCTGGAGACATGCAGACAACCCTTTTTTCTACTGACCAGACAGCTCTGGCTGCATGTGGAACTGAAAACTCTGGCAGATTACAAGATTTGGGAATGGAGCTCCTGGCAAAGTCATCAGTTGCCAGTTGCTACATAAGAAACTGTAAGTTAAAAAGTTCCTATTAGTGTTATTTCTCTACATATTATTTGAAAAACTAAAAGATTGGTTATTGTGAAGATAGTATTTAAGCGACTTTCTTCCAATGAAATAAGACAACAGATACATGCAAGCTATTCTCCTATCCAAAATTGATTCTTTGTATTTTCTTTTATATAATAGAGCCAATACTTGTTTGTTTTGTTTTGTTTTGTTTTGTTTTGTTTTGTGACCTTGGTAATTGGGAGTTGAACCTAATGCCTTTGTACTGAGCTACATCCCCAACCCTTTTTTTATTTTTCATTTTGAGACAGGGCCTCACTTTAGTTGCCTAGGCTGATGTCAAACTTTGGATCCTCCCGCCTCAGCATCCCAGAGTACTGGAATTGCAGGTGTGCACCACCAAAAACGAATTTAAACTTTTAACATCACATGACACTCAAAAGAGTAAAAGGCAATCTGCATGTTGGGAGAAAATACTTGCAAGCAAGTTCCCTGTGCTTTGGTGTCATATCCAGAAAAGCATTGCCAAATCCAGTGTCATATATTCCTGTCTAGGAATGTACGTAATTCAAGTCAATCTGTTTAAATATATATTTACTTCTTCAGAGTTTCAGTTTTCTTCATATAGGTCTCTATATGTTTTATTAAATTTACTATGGGATATCATTTCTCAGGCTTTTGGTTAAGATGAAGTGGGTTACTGGATATGTTATAAGTCTAGTTTGCTAATGTGATTGGAATCTTTCTTTCCCCCCAAATATTTTCTGATTATTTGTTACTGGCATATAGTAAATGTACCGGTTTTTAATGTTTGTGCTATGTTAGCCAATTCATTGATTTTTTTTCTTAATCTGTAAAGAGTTTTATATTATTCTTAACTCATTTGAGTTTCAGTTCTATGCCTGTTTCAGAAAATCAGAAGCTTTTGTCCTTTTCTGTGCTGCAAATTATTTTAAACATATGGTGTTCTTTTAACTTCATTAAAATTTATCAAGCCTTTAGTTTGATGAAACTCATTCATAAAGCCAACTCTGGTAGCTCTTCTCATATTCCTGCTTCAATTTAAGTTAGTTTCTATGACTGGTTTTCCAAGAAAGTTAATTCATTTTATCAGGGCTTTAACTTTATTAATGTAAGGTCATTTACTCTGTTCTTTTTTTTGTTTTGTTTTTTGGTACTGGGGATTGATTTCAGGATCGTGTGCTTGCCAGGCAAGCACTTGCACTGCTGAGCTGAATTCCCAGCCCACTGACCCTGTTCTTTCAAAAAAAAAAAATAAATAAATTTCAGCTGGGCCCAGTGGTTCACAACTATAGTCCTAGCTACTTAGGAGGCTGAGGCAGGAGAATTGCTTTAGTCAGGCATTCAAGGCCAGCCTGGCAGTATACCACAACACACAAAAACAGCAAAAAATTTTTTCAGTGTTTATTTACATATTGCATAGCTCAGAAATTTGAGTAATAAGACTGAGGCAGGATTATCACAAGTTAGAGCTAGCCTGTATTACAGAGCAAAACCTTGTCTCAAAAAAAAAGCTTGAATAAAATGAACTTTCAACAAGAAGTGAGAAAATGCTCATAGACCTGCCTTTCTCAGGTACTTAGGGGGAAAGGAGTCTTAGCAAGTCCTTGGAGATTGGTATCTTGGTAGCAGAACCTTAGATATTTCAATCCCTTGCCAAGAAAGTGCTCTTCATTATTTTCTTTATTCAGTAAAGATGTTACCAACTCAACTAATGCTCTTCCTTCTTCTTTATGTAGTAGAAAGGGCTATCACATACCTGCATATCTGTGCAATTTAATAGATGTGCGGCCGAAGTGAGCACAATATTCGTGCAGTTTATAACCTCTCCCTTACATTTCTTCATAAGCAAAGATTTCCAACATTTGCAGTGGACCTAGTAACATCCAGAGCAAAAGCCTTGTTTGTGAATTCTGTGAGAAGTAAACTGGGTTTTTGGTTTCCCATGTGATGCCTTATAAAATCTGAACCAAGTAAGAGTAACTTTTGGGTACCCTGGTTTAAACTTCTGAAGTTCACCAGTATTGTGAAAATTCGGGGCTTCAAGATCATCAAATCTGCTAGCAGTTGATTTCCTATCTGTTTTACCTTCATCAATAAGAGCCAGAATTCCTTGACATAACCTCAACATGAGAAATAGTCTTTGAGCCTATTTCACTAACATTAGTAGGATCATTATCTTCATAGCTAATTGTGCTGTTTTTGATGGGGATCTTCTGAAATCTGAGAGGGCATCATCATTCATTTATAACCCTTGAAAGGGTAGATATTCATTCACCACATGATGTAGGCTGCCATGCTTCGTGTCCTGCTTAATGGAATTCACTAGCTGTGTTTGCAGTAATTTCCATTATAGCATTTTATTCACCAGCATACTTCTATAATCATATTAAGCAGCTGTCAAATTCAACATTTTGTACTTTGAGGAAACAGCAAGGCCTTGGATTGAGCTATATCCCCAGCCTTTAAAAGAATTTGTTTTTGAAGTTGGGTGTGGTGGTATACACCTATAATCCCAGCATTTGGGAGGTTGAGTCAGGAGAATTTGCTGTGAGTTCAAGGTCAGCCTGAACTACATAGTGAGACCCTGTCTTCTGGTCTGGGGGGGGTGTTTTCAGACCAGGTCTCTCCAACTTGCCCAGATATTCTTGAACTTGCAGTGCTCCTGCCTAGGCCTCCTGAGTAACTGGTAACAGGCTTGTGCCACCATGCTCAGCATCAGCATCTGTGTTCTTTGCAGGACTGCCATTTCTCAGCTGATGATCTTAGAGAAGTCAGCAGAATGCCTTCTGCCTTGGTGTTGGGTTTAGAGTCCATTTCAGAAAAATATGAAAGAGGGAAACATAATGAGCAGTTGGACTTTCGATTAAGAGACAATAATCATACAAGTGGGGCTGGCTGGAATTCTCTATGCCCTGCAGGGTTGTGGATGCATTTGCTTCCCACCCCTCATTCCTGGCAGATGGAACCTCTATGTGCCCAGTTTCTTAAATTTTTAAAACTTTCTGAAAATATAAAGTGTTAACTTCTCTTTCATTTATTTCATCTAGATCCCTGGTAACCATTAATGAACTTTGTCTCTGTGGAGTTACATCTTGTGGACTTTTCACATAAATGAGCTCATGCAGTATGAATTTTTTATGCCAGGCTTCTTTCACTTAACACAACCTTTTCAAAGTTCATCTATGTTGTAGCATGTTATTCTTTTTTATGGCTGAATGATACTTCATTGTGGAACATATTTTTTAATCCACTCATCAGTTGATGAACATTTGTGTTATTTCTACTTTTTGACTATTGCTGGTAATGGTGCTATGAGCAATCATATACAAGTTTTTGTATGGTTATATGTTTTTGTTCATCTTAAATATACACTTACAAGTGCAATTAATGGCATTGTATCCAGCAACCTTCCTAGCTTTTCATTATCTATTGATAAATCTCATGCTTTTTTCCTAGCTTCTTGAATATGCACATTAGTCCGGAAATTTCCATATTATTTCTGATTAATTTATTTTAAGGCTGTCTTGTTTTCTTACCATTACTACTTTGGCCACAGATTTTTTTATTTGAAGTATTACAGTTGTGATTTGTTTGTAATTCAGAATTGATTTTCTTCTTAAATAGCATCTTACAATTTCCCAGGGTTTTGGAATCATATTTTTCTCAGACTTAGTTTAATTGCCTTGAGAATGGTATGGTTTTTCTTGTGAGGTCATAGTCTTCTCTAAGTTAGATTCTGCTTCACCAGCAACAAAATAGGAATACTTCTACCATAGAACCACAAATAAATTAGTTGGAACTATGGAGTACTTGTTTATTTTTGAATGATATAAACAAAAAAGCTTCCTTGCAGGTTAAGAGTAAGCCTTTGTTTAAGTAATGAGTTTTATGCGACTTGATTATATTCCAAAATGTTTCTAAATGTCTTTGCAGCCACAAATAAGAAGAGTAATTCACCCAAGCCAGCTCGGTCCAGTATAGCAGGTAGTCTATCACTTCGAAGAGCAGTGGACTCTGGGGAAAATAGTCGTTCAAAAGGAGACTGTCAGACTTTGTCTGAAGGTAAATTTGAGGCATTCAGAATATAGTTTTGGTGAGTAAATATCAGTAATTGGAAACTGATGTCGAAGTCTGTTTTTAAGACAAAAAAAATCACTGAAAATGCCAAAGTTCTACTCGCGGTTTTACAATGGAACAGACCCTGGACTGTTTCATTTTAAATACCTGGCTTAAAAAAGATCGGTACTTACATTTTTAAATATATTTAAATTTCGAAGTTTTTATTTGGTTTAAAAATGTATATATATGTCGAGATTTTCTAATGTCATTAAAATAAAACTTTCGTATTTATTTTCTTTTATGAATATTCTTCTTCCTTTTCTGAAGGCTCTCCAGGAAGCTCTCAGTCTGGGAGTAGGCACAGTTCTCCCCGAGGCTTGACACATGGCATTGTGAGCGATATCCTGCCCAAAACTGAAGACCGGCAGTGTAAAGCTTTGGACTCAGATGCTATTGTGGTGGCTGTTTTCAATGGCTTACCTTCTGTTGAGAAAAGAAGGAAAATGATAACGTTGGGGTACATAAAGTTCTTTTGTTGTTTGGGATATTAAATCTACATCATAATGAACAAATGATTTTCTCCTTTAATTTTTTCATGGGTGGGAAATTCATTTATTGCATTTAAATGTAACTTTTTAAACTACTGGAGATCCCACTTTTTTTTTATTTGGGATGAGATTGTGCCCAAAGTTCAGGTTAAATGTGTTCAAGTTCATTTTCACAGAAATTAGGTTAACAGTGATGTATATAACCTGTGCAAACACTTCCTTGAGAGATTTGTGAAATTTCTTGAGGTGTTTTGTGTTTTTGTTTTTAATCTGTCCTGTACCTTTCAAAGATAATTGTGCTGGGCTATATGTGTCACAAGTGTGTCATATGTATTTTATATGGAAAAAAGTACTTCTAGCAATGTTACTTTAGCATTGCTTTTCTGCTTTTGGCCCACCTTTTTCTCTCTTATGAAAACATGCTCAAAACTCACAGTTGAACTTTCCCAAAGGATGTATGGTAGTTGACATCTTTGTACCTGTCCCAGGAAACATAAACTCAGATACCTCCCATGTCAGTTAAACTTCAAAAGCAAGAGTAATAGCAGAATATATTGTCTGTGGATATGCTAGATAAGCTGTAAATTTCCTTCTGCTGATCTTGCTTATGAATTATTAAATATATTTCTTTATTTAAACAGTAGAATAGTTCTACATTGGAGACTTTGAAAAACACTTTGAATTAATAGAGAAACACCGATATCCCTCAAGTTTACTTAATTTCTTTTTTTTTTTTTTTTTTTTTTTTTTTTTT
>RJWT010025934.1:0-15992 GCA_004365215.1 Cuniculus paca | reverse complement strand
ATTAAACTCTGATATTGATACATACCACACTTTGAGAACCACTCAGTAAACTTATGTCTAAAGCTATCGTTTCCTAACTACTAGCTAGAACATGGTCTCTATAATTAATTACATCAAACAGCAGTGTCTTATGTAAAGTATTAAGAAAGTGGTTTTGTCACCACCTGTATGAGTGACTAAGGCATGTACTTTACTTTCTCAGTCCTTACCTTTACATTTGTAAATGGTGAACTTATCTCCATTAATACCGGGACTCTGATTGCTGATTATTACTACGTAGTTCAGAAGATGTTTTATGTATCAGCTGCTGCCTTCTCTTCTAGCATACTGTTCAATGCTTTCATTGAAATAATTTGTCATGTTTAAGACTAGTGCCCTAGACCCCCTCATCAGCTAACCAAAATAGGAAAAACCTAAGAGCTTTTTTACTTGAAGGTAAAGTCTGCAAATATAAGCACTCTTAAAATTAAAAATACTCTGAGAAGTTTTATTTTCCCTCATGAAAAAATTCAGTCAGGTTGCACTGTATGTATAAAAACAAAGCCAAAGTAGGTTTCACGTTCGAACATGTACGGACTTAAACAATTTTTAATAAAGCATCTAAAGTCTCTTCCCTGTTGAGAAAAGGGCAGTACTGCTTTTAACAACCATACAAATGTTGGGAGGAGAACATGAGAAGCAGGGCCTATTTTTCTGGAGCATGCCAGTCAATTGGTTCAGGCAGTAAAGTATGCCAAGGAAATGTTCTCTTGAACCTCATTAGTTATCAGAGCTCAAACTCTGGCATTTGGCAAAGACAGCTGGCGCCCTGCCCACACACCAACCTCAGTCTCCTCAAGCTTATGGATGTTACAGGTGCAGAACTTTAGTGGCCCTTCCTAGAAGAGGAGTGGGCCTGAGGGGAGCCTTTCAAGCCTTTCCAGCCAGAGAACAAAGGCAACGTGATGTGAGAGATGTACCAGTGACTTCTATAGGACAAGACGCCTTCCACAGAGAGACAAAGCAAGGCTGCCCTGGCACACATCCTGGAAGGACCAAGCTGCAGCGGATGGCGCAGCCCATTAATCCCCTGCCAGGCTCCTCCAAGCAGCTCCTAGCTTTCTGCTCCGAGCCTCTAATTAAAGTTAACTGCAATTACAAAAACAAGAAGGCATTGTTCATCTACAGCCAACCCAATCTAATAGCAAACCTTTTCAAAGAGCATATGCATTTTGCGGTGTAGGAAGACTGACTTTCCAGCATCAGCCAGTCTCTTGCCACAATGGAATAATTTCTCCATCTCTCTTCTTACTCAGGATTTTCAAAGTAAAAGCAATCAGTGGGGTGGAAGATAGTGCTGAGTAAGAAGACTCTGTCAATCCTTCTAACACTTTCTGTAGAACGGAAACAAAACTATTCCTATGACTTCCTTAATCCATGCCACACTCATCAACTTCTCTCACTGATAATGGCTTGTGGTAGTTCTGGCTTAAAGGGAGGAAAAATCCAAATTTTAGTACATTAAATTTAGAGACTGGTAAAGCAGTAACTGTATTATTCTAGGTCTACCATATTTGCAGATTATCTTTTGCTCTTTCATTATAAAGACTATCCTCTGCTGGTATCAGTAACTCTTGAAGCACATGACTAGTTTCAGTCATCATGACAGTCAGACTCTTACTCCTCTGCCAGTAAACTTTATTTTGAGAACATTATTCTCAAAGCATGCTAAAAGAAAAGGTGGTTTTCTTTTAAACCTAAATGTTATTGGATTGGGACATATACTCTAAACTCTAAAGAGACTGCAAAACATGAAAAGGCAGGTCCTACCGATACCTACCACCACCCCCACCCCAGTACTAGGGATTGAACCCAAGGCCTTTAGATTGAGCTTCATGGCCAGCCTCTTTTTTTCCCCAATTCTTAAATTTTTGTGACAGGGCTTCACTATATCGCTAAGTTGCCCAGGCTGGGCTTGAACTTGCAATTCTCCTGTCTCAGCCTACAGGTCCATGCCACCATGCCCAGTTGATATCCACCACTTAATCCAGCTGTGCCTTATTGTAGCACAAGAGGAAACTATATTTCTGAGATCTTTTGATACAAAGAGGTGGAAAGGCCATTTTACCAAAAATAGCCTTTGTCATCTCGTCAGTTAAAACATGCATTAATACAAAGAACGCACTACTAAAATTTCTGTTGAAAATGTATGTCCCGTAAAAGAACATAAATACTCTAATCACTGTTTATTACAAATATAAACTAGAGCTACATTAATGGAGGGGAAATGCTGACTATCCAGTTTCAACTTGTTTTAAACTGAAAATACCTGAAAAAACAGAGAACAGGCATTTCTGCCTGGCCACCTCTATGTGGGGATGGCAGACAAGACACCCAACTACAGAGTTCCCAAGTTGTTCTGTACCCAGACTCATAGGTGAACCGCAAGGGATACTACTTGGTGAGCTTAGGACTAGATTTATGAGGCATGAAGCAAAAGAACAAAACTCTGAGTTATTACCAAATACAGGCATTTTTCTGAAAGTCTGTATTTTTCTTTCTAAATTAGCAACTGCCTTACAAAATGAGTTGCTACTAGTTTTTCTGATAAATTAAGGAACATATCCCACTCCCTGTGTTTAAGTTTCTCAGCTTAGATTCTACATTCCAATTGCATTTCTGACACTCTTTCAAAATAGCTGAATTGGGTTAAGTCTAGAAGTGGAAATTTATATGAGATTACACATGCCTAACAACCACAGTCATCATTCTTGCTTTTAAAATGTCTTCTATTTTTTTTCAATGCTGATGATTAAACTCAGAGCCTCATGAATGCTAGGCAAGCACTGTACTATGGGGACATATACCCAACCCAATGTGGTCACTTATGATTTTTTTTTTTAATTTAGAAGAGAAGCATGGTTACTTCCTCACCTATTGAAAAGAAAAAAGTTATCTACCTTTTTGATTAATGTGACCTTGCTAAATCTTAACAAGCAATATATTCCTGAGGTCATTTATTTATTACTACATTTTTCCAGTGTAGGTATTCAGAATTTCACTTCAGAAGGGTCCCAACATTAGAACTGTCAACTAGCATGTGTTGCCAAAGGAACACTAGGTAGCTTCTCACTATCACAACCTCGAGCAATTGTCAACAACTTCTCTGTAGAAGACTTCTCTGAAACAGACCTAGGGGTATTGAGTATCACTGTTTGCCTTGGAAACAATGCTTGTGCTTGCAGGGAAGACACAGGACACCACTGTGTCACACAAAGCACCCACAGTGGTGCTGGGCCTGGATGAGGGAGGCCTGAATTGTTCCTCTCCCTGGGGCTGCGTCACCAGGGAAATGGGGGTGCCCACATACTGCAACTAGTCTCCTTTTTGAAAGACAGCAACTCACCAAAACGCATTAAGGGTTTTTAGAGTGGTTACAGATTTTTCTCAAAACTATCTTTCTCACTTTCGTCCACTTTTCCCCCTCTAGTAATGTACAACAAGGAAATAACATTCACAAAAAATGCCCACACAAATTTAGGTATAAATCTACTCATTGTTCCTCTACTATAAGAGCAAAAGGCAGAAACTTAAATTATTAAGTTATTATGCAGATATGGAACATGTTTATGTAGACTTACAAAGAGCAAAACCAATAGGTTCTAAATGACTATTAAATTCACATGAAAAGCAACAAAACTTGGTCACTATTTAATTAGTGTGTATATACTTAACCTAAAAACTTACGAAAAGGACAAATTTTCACATGCATGGTCTGTACAATCACTGTTAGTTAACGAAGGCAGGTGGTTTAAAACAGGAAAATAAAACTGTCTAGTGCTCACTTTCCATAGTAAGCAGTATTAAACAGGGTGCACCCGTACCTTATCAACGGCATTAGGAAAATTGTTTCTGCCTTTTACAGTGATGAAAGATCCTCTAACAGATTAACGTTCTGGCAAGAGTATTCAGAGACAGCGTCTGGGTCACGGAGTAAGTGTCTAGGGAGGGTCCCGTATCTTGAATTTCTTTCTATTACAGGCAGGCTGTGCATCCAGCTGAGCCACTAGCTGAAAGTGCACCTTCACGGCGAGACTGCTCTCCCCAAACTGCTGTGCTAGGAAAGCAGTCAAGCCTCAGATCCAGGGCATGCTGAGGATGTCAGCTCTTCATTATAATGAAAACACAGTGCATCTATTGATTCCAATAGATCTACATTAACCACACAAAGATAACTGTTTTCTCAAGTGTATATGTCACACACATATGTAAATCAGAGTAGGCAAAAGAAGAATTCAATAAATTCTGCAAAATAGCAGACCATACTCCAAGTACAGTACACATTAAAGCTATCACACACAAAAAAGGCATGCATAATGAACAAAGAGCCAAAAGATAAAAAAAACTATTCTGAAAAATTACTGTTTCAGAGAAATACAAATCCTATTATCAGACTATTTTGAAAATAACAAAAAGGCCTGAGGTAGAGAGGGTGTGGAATTAATGAAAACAGAAACCCCACAGACCAAACCTCAGGGGATCTAGTAAAGTAAATGCAAGCCTTAACTAAATAGAACACATGAACTACACATCCAAATGAGAAAAAATACTCGACCCAAATTGTTTGGAAAAAAGACAACAAAACACAACTTTAGTACCAATGAATGTGTCAATAAAATGAGCCAGGGGTGGGTAGTGCATGCCTGTAATGCCAGTACTCGAGAGGACAGGAGTTGAAGGCCGGTTTGGGATACATAGTGAGTTCAAGTTTGACTTGAAATACAAAGTGAAATCTTGTTTCAAAAACATCCACACACACACACACAAAAAAAAGATAAATCCAAGAGCTTAAAAATGAAATCAAAGAGGTAAATCTCTTGTGAGACTACCCGAAAGAACAGTGAACATCTGAGAAATAAACTGTAACAGGCTATAGAGACAGGAAGTTATGCTTTGTGAGACAAAGTTGACACAATGAAGGGAAGACAGGGTGACCAGCAGGTTCTAGGGCAGACAGGTGGAAACAACAGGGTATCAGATAGACGGAGAAGATACCTTTGCACTAGTGGCCTCCCAAAGCCTCACACAGGAGTCTTCCCGGCAGCTCTGCAGCTGAGGAAAACAGCACTGATACATCCGTCCCGCCCGGAGGCAAGGTCTGCAGGCAGGCATGCAGTCACACACAGAGCTGTTGAGACAGAGATTAGTTCCATTTTTATAAGAAATCAATTTGGCAAAATGTATCCAGAGTTTTCCACACGGTTATAATTTCTTAAATGTTACTTCTGACCTTATAATTTTGTACCTACTAATACAAAGTAAGGAATTTTTAATAAATCCATATACTTGTGTATAAATACAGTCACTACAGAAAAACTTCAATAACTTGTTAAAATGTTACACAAACATTAAACATACTTATGAAGATTTTAAGATGAGGCAATAGTTTTTAAAGTTAAGTTGAAAATACACATGAAGTTGAACACACATGAAGTTAAAAATACGTAACTGATTGGAAGGATACACATCAACATTTGAATTTTTCACCTGTGATCTAAAGATAGTCTCTAAGGGAATGATTTTTTAAATCTCTCATGTGTGGTAAAAAGTAAGTAAAATGCAAGTTAAAAATGCTTACCATCACATGGTTAAGAGAAATGTAAGCTAATTTCAACATAACATCAATTTCTACCTCACACCTGACTAGTCTGTGACTTTGTCAAATTACTTAACTGTGAGGTTTTTTGTCTTCCCCCTCTGTAAAATGGTAATAATCATAGATATCTGATACAGGCACAAAAAAGTAAGCAGTGCAAAGTGCTAAACTCTGGCTGATTAGCGCTCCCCCAACATGTCCATGTTGGAAGCTTCTGAGTCAGTTTTTAAAAGTTACCTCTAAATTCAATACCTTCATACCATTTAGAGTTTTGAAGGCCCACAACCTTCCATAGTATAGGAACCTACGTCAACGGGAAAAGTAAAGACATCTGCTTAATAGGTCTTAGGAGGTAGAAGAGGAAACACAAAGAGCCAGAGCTGGGTGCGAACTCAGATTATGAGGTGTTCAAAAGTAGGAATGAACAGAAAGCTGTCTACAGTGTGCCTTTCAGATAGTAGCTAATATTCCAATGAAGCCACCCTGGTCATCAGCCTTTCATCTTTCCTATTTAAGTACTGAAACTGTATGTGCTTTATATTATCAGCATACAACAAAGCACATATTCTCAATGCAGACATGTGCATATGTATCATTTATAAATAAATGCTTATACTGACCATATGGGCTTATACTGTTTGATGAATGAGGACACATAATCAGAAAAGTTTCAAGACTTCTATTCTGACTAGAAAGCATGCTTTCCGTTACACTGGGCGACAGGTGATTAGATAGGTTAGCTGACAAGCAATAAGACAAGTGCAAGGTCATGAGTTCGATTCCTGGCACCAAAAAAAAAAAAAAGACCCTGTTTGTGAGGATGCCACAGCCCATAATGAGTTAAAGATAAGACAAAATGAGCACCTGTGGTTTTTTTATTGCGCTCCAACAAATATTTATTTAGCATTTATGTGTGCCCTGTGATATCCAGGCATTTTATGTCACAAAGTCACCGTGGAGTGAACAAATTGCTGAATTAAATTTGCTGGGCAATGGTTCCTAAACATTTCTGGACCATAGAGCAATGTGAGGTTCTGATTTTTTTTTAAAATGGAACATGTCATTAGGAAAGCATACATAAATATAATTTTGGATTCAATTTCATTGATATGTTTCACCTAAAGCCCAAGGATAAGCAACTACTGATTCTACCCTGTATTTCAACATACAGACATAAAATCTTGAGATCCTAAACTGAAAGAATATTTCTTTCCAAAATCCAAAGTACTTCTGAGGCTTATCCACAGGCCTATTTTTTTCAGTAGCATCATTTTATTAGTGGCAATGAGAGAAGTTCCATCAGAAGTAAAATAAAATGTTTATTCTCAAACATAATACATAGAACTGACAATATCACTCCAGCTACACAATGGTTTTTCAGAGTTCTCAGTTAATGGAATATTCACAGTTTAAGAACAAATACAATGCACAAAGAACAAAAATACAAAGAGGCTGTATTGGAGATGTAGACAACAGAATTAGCTTCCTAGAACTATAGAAACCAGTCTTGATTCCATCTTCTTTCTTACCCAACCAAAGGAAGCACTTAATATATAATTAGAAATCACCTGAAAATAGCAGCATCTAGCAATCAGATTGATTTGATGATCAATGGATCTCAGTTTCCCTATTTGCAAGATATGGGTAGCAGTACAAGACAACTACACGTTTCCAAAGAGAAAATGCTGATCTTTTGTTTTATGCCAATTCAAGCTGTAGCCCACAAATATTTTCTTGCACTCATTCAACAAATCTTCACTGAATTTCAACCTATGAGGCACACATTAAAATGATAAAATCAAGCAAAATCAGATCTAACTTCTTCCTTGATGGAATTTACTAGCTGCTTCTTCCACTGGAAATGTTTAAAGCCAAAAGTGCCATTATCTGATAGTGATAACTGATATGTGGGTAGTGTTTTACAGATGATAAAGTACTATTCTATATCATCTCATTTACTGCCTTAGGGGCCCAGCAGTTTAGCCAAGATACGCAGCTGGAATCCTGTGTAGATGGTCTCAGGACATCACACCATCTCACTGGAGTTGAGCCTAGGACTGTCAGGATAAAACATGTGCAACATCATTTTGAGGGTTTTTTTTTTTTGCATATTTTTGCCTGTTCCCATCTTTCCAGAAGTAGAAGTTACTTACTCAGTTCTACTAGTGTATATAAATACAACTGACTTAGTTTGGAAAAGTCCACCTTTATAAGTAATAAAATAGTTAATTTGTTGAATGACCTTTGCTATGTCTTTTACACACGCAGCCTAGCAGCACTGGGGTTGCAGTCAGTCATACACCTCTCTTCACTGGATTTCTAATGCTTTAAAAAAAAAAAAATCCAGGGCCGGGAATTTAGCTCAGTGGCACAAATGCCTGCCAGGCAAGCACGAGGTCGTGAGTTTGATCCCCAGTACCAAAAAACAAACAAAAATCCAATGGAAATGATGATCATGACAGTAGTCTTCCATGAAAACGAAGGCATTCCCAGGAATGGGAAGCAATTCATGTTTTAATCATGATCACATGTGCTTAAAGCATGTGAATCCTGACTAGAAAGCCATATGTGCTTCATGACAATTCTAACAGAGACCGTCTTTATCCTTTGAGGGAAATCAATGCAGGGATGTGGCTTCAGTCTTCTGATCAGCAATTTCCACAGAGCAGGTGTATCAGCATACATTAGTGGAGCTGGTGAAACCCCTCATGGAGGACACAGGCGGAACAGAGAGCTGAAGTACAGCTGGACCTTGGTTCACCAACTTAATTCTTTCCACAATTCTCACTGCAGAATTTGTTCTAGGACTCTGATTGCAACTAAACTGCAAGCACACATGACTGGGACCAGAATCGTGGAACAAACTACGTTTGTGAACTGAAATACCACTGTAGCTGATCACCACCAGTAGTACGCACCATGTGTTCAAGGAGTCCTTTAGGAGTTTTTAAATAATCTGGCCTACAGTGATTTTTTGAATGGTGAAATCTTCTGCACTACTTTCATTATAGATTCTTTAACAATTAGTTTGCTTCAACAGCATGACTTACATACTGAAACATGGCAGCTCTAGATGAAATAATCGCCTGGTCCTCAAACTTTCACAACAGTTGTGTTGTGTTGTATTGTGTTGTGTTTTGAGACAGAGTCACTTCGTAGTACAGACTGGCCTTGAGCTCACTTGAATTTGAGTTTATCCTCCTGCCTCAGCCTCCCAAGTGCTAGAATTAGTTATGCACCACCATGCCCAGCAATTTCCTAACATTTTTAAAGGGACCTTAGGTCAATGCCCACCATTCAACCCAAAATCCTTTCTACAACATCTCCAGTTGAGGGTAATCTGACATTTTCAACATGTCCAGTTCACATTACTGATAGGCTGTTTGGCAATAAGTATCCAAAGCCACAAACAAACATTGACCCGGCTATTCCACTTCTGGAAATTTGTCCTAGGGAAATAAAAGTATACAGTGACAAATACATTTCAAAAATGGCCATTCTAGTATTCTAGTGAAGTTGGAAATAATTATAACTATGAGTAAGAGATGGCTTTAATAAATAAGAGCACATTCATAAAAGGAATGCTATATCACCTCTTAAAATGCTAATAATAATTATTAATATGTATTTCATTCATGTGTTTATACACAAAAAAAATCTTATTACTGATACTTAAAGCATGTCTACTTTACGTCTATCCAAAAGTTCCAATTCTGCTCTCTGAAACTGAGGATTTATATTTGTGCTCCTTTCAATAGCCTTTCAACTCTTCATGGTAGGGAATAGTTTCTAGTTCATTTACCTCCCTGGCTTCCCTCTTAAAGGTGAGCTTGTTTTCAAACAAGCCCTTGAACCAGCCAAACTAAGGCAAAAAAAACAACAAGATGATAATCTCCTTTGTTCTGAGTACGGTGCCATTAGTGCTGCTGGAGGTGGCCAGCGATGTCCGATGGTTGTCTAGGGTCTTAAATCTTCCTAACAGGAGCTGCTATGGATACAGGTAACCCCATTATACCAGCACAAAACTTTTCCCCCACCCTAGCAAGCTGCGTGCAGCTTAACTGTATATTTCTTCCTGTCAACTGCCATCAGCTTTTCCAATCCTTTTCTATCCTGACTTTTGATATCCAGTTGGCTAGCTTCTCTCCCAACAGTGAGGCAGATACAGATCTGACCCAGCTTTCTTCACCAAAGGCCATTTTTCTCAAACTAAGATACCATGTCACTTGGTAGCGGCCACTCATTCCATTTTATTGGATGAGAATTTTAAATATTTTTGTACTATGACACAAATAGATATGTTTTTAAAAATTTTTTAAAGTACACTCACTTAATGTGAAAACAGCATTTCAATGAACTTTAGCTCCTGAGTCTGCTTCTAGTTTCCCTAAACCCTGCATACAATCTATCACTGTTCTTTTGTTCCTCTGTACCCTCGAAAATAAATTAATAAAAAAATCAAACCTTCTTCCTCAATGGTACCGCAATGGGAAAACTACTGCAGTGGCACTGGCAAGGTGAGAAGGGCACAAGTCAAATTGCAACTCGCCGTGCAACACAGCTATGGATAATAATCAAACCCCTATTTTTCCAACTTGTCTATTAAAAAAAAATTCTAAAGGGCTTAATCAAACACCTGTGTTTTTTGTTTGCTTTTCCAGTGCCTTTGCACTGAGCTACATCTCAGCTGCCACCTCTCCACCTGTTTTTGGGATGGGGTTTTGCTTAGGGACCCAGGCAGGGTTGGAGCTTGCAACCCCCTGCCTTAGTGTCCTAGAATGCTAGGGTCATTGGCTTGCAGCACCATGCCTGGCTCCTAGTTTTATTCTGATGCAGTATTTCCTAATAATGGTATTTCCCAAATTCTCTTCAACCAGTTTACAATTTAAAAAGGAAATGAGGCTAGTTAGGAAAGGCTTGCTCTTGGGAAACTCATGGAGACTTAAACATGCCTCTCTGTTAAGTTGACAGAAAATATTCTTTGCTCCACTTAGTTCATCCATGGACTATTTCACACCTACTTCCTAAAAAGCACTGAAGGGGGCCGGGGCGGTTTCTCGGTAGAGCGCTTGCGTGAAAGGCACTGAAGCCTGTAAGAGACAAGAAGGAGCAAGAAGCTTATTTGCTAGGAGAAAAAAAGATAATACACAGGCAAACAACTACAATGCCTAGGAAAGTTGTAGAAACAAGGAAGCAGTGGCCTGCAGAAAGAACTCTGCTTACCTGGAGGAACAAAGTGTGAAGATGAGACTAGGGCACGCGGTAGAAAGCACAATGTAATTAATCTGGAAAGACTAAAATCTTGCTGGGGAATCACCTTTCAGCTTCCTGGGCCACATTTGGTGGTGGTAGTGGAGACATAATTGTATTTCAGTAACTTAAAATGTTTTTTAATTTCTGAAAAGTATTTTTTTAAATTTTTTCTCTCGTCCTCTAAGATTATCAACATGTTTACAAACCAGGAAATAACATGCCCTTATAATTCTGACTTTTTTTTTTAAGTTTGCCAAGTATTTTCACTCACTTCTGTGAGAATTTTCAGTGTCCTGCAATATGATGAAGATGGGCAGAACACTTCAATTCCAGTACCTATGCATTTGCTCCCCTCCCTCAGTCCAGCCACTCACAACTTTTACCTACATTTGTTTTGATCAATCATTGCTATTATGCCAATATTTTTAATTAAAAATCATCATCCTTAGGCTGAGGGTGTAGTTCAGTAGTAAAACACTTACCTAGCCTGTGGGAGGGCTTGGGTTTGAGTGCCAGCACTGAAAACTGACAGAAAGAGAGAAGAGAGGAGGAGAGAGAAGGGAGAGTGAAAGGGAGAGAGAAAAAGAAAAAAAAGATAGGAGAAAATACTTGTTCTTTTTTTTTCCCTAAGATTAAAAATATGGAGAAAATCACCCAAGGGAAAGATAGTGTTGATCACATTATAAAAACTCAAGGGCAAAGAAAAATTAAATGCATGACCACGGCAAAAATATTTGCAAGAAATTCTAGATGGCCATTGCCTCTATTTTTGAGTTTATAATAAATTTGTAAGGCCCTAGGAACACACTAGACAATTCACAAGAAGAGAACAGATTTTTGGGGAAAACATTCGATGGCTATCACTTAAGCTCTCCCCCAGAAAAGCTACCTAAAAATACAGACCATATTTGTTAAATAATACATAAAAGAAAAAATAAAGATCCTCATTATTGTTCAAATGCATGTTTTCAAATTCAACTACTTGCCAAAATGTATTTGTAACCCTAAAGTCCAAATATTTAAGTCATTCTACACACATACAATTCCATCTTGGAAGTCAAGGTCATACCTACAACTCTCCTAAACCAAAGTCCTTTCGGGCAGCCTTTCTTTATGCTTCCCCCACCCCCGCCCCGTGCCTTTTGATGGTGACTCTGCTGTTTAAAATAGCCTCCAAGCATCTCATTTAAGCGGTGTTTTAAGTTCCCAAATTCAAGAGAGCCATGATGTATTTTAAGGAGAAAACATGTGTATCAGATAAGTTCCACTAAGCATGAGTTATTGTGCTGTTGCCCATGAGCTTCATGTTAAGGAATCAACAATATACATAGAACAAGGTATCTCTAAACAAAAATACATAAAACAAGTCACATATTGATCAACTGACAAAAATGCTATGACCAGAGTCTCACAAGGATCGAACACAGTATTATTCTCCTAGAGGCTGCGGTTCTGTACTCAGTAATATGATGTTCACAGTGAATCTACAGAACATAACTACCACAGATAATGACAATGAACTCCTTATTAGTGGTGTTAGGATGAGGTTCCTCTGCACTGTTCTGTATGTCCTACAGCTTCTTAACTCTGGGTCTCCTATTGCTATTATAGATCAGCTCCAAGTCCTATGTCTATCTTTTCTTGACAGACTTCAAGGATATTCTAAAATTTTTCTGTATCTCTTTAAAGTGTGTTGGCCCATTCTAGACTTAACATTCTCCTCTCTGACAGTATCTGACTAATCCTATGTTTATACTTTGGTTCCTTGACATGCTTACCACTTTTGTACAGGGGCAGTTACAAAATAACTTGCCTGTAGCTCCTGGGCAGCTTCAGCCACTTCTTGGGCTGACTTCCTCTGTTCTTGCTCACGTATGGATTGCATGGCTTTTGTGAGCAGACTTTTATATTTATATCTTTGGCCAGCCAATCATAGCTACATTTTTGCCTGTTTAAATTCATTTTTCAAGAGCCACTTGCCAAAAATCCCCTACCTTAAACTCTATGAGTATTTTCCCCCAGAGTCATTCAAGGACCCTTTACAAACAACTGACAGGATCTTGAAACTCCAAATTCATTTTTGTTCTAATTTTTAAGAATCTTTTATTAAGGAAAATTTCAAATATATACAGAATATACAATGAATCCTGTGTGTCATCAATGAGCTGCCACCATTACCACTATTTTGCCAATCTTTTTTTCATCTAGTCCCTCTTTTTTGTCCTATTTTGCTAGAATACTTTAGAGCAAAACAAAGATAATGTGTCTTGTTACCTTTGTGTGCATTTATAACAAAATTGTTTTGAACATAACCACCATGCCATTATCAAACCTTATGAAATTTATACTTTCTGACCCTCAAGAATTCACTATATATTCAAATTTTTGTAATCATCTCAGAAGTTAAACAAACAGTCCCCATACTGTGTTTCCCTGAGACCCTATTTGATGCTGATTAATGCAGAGGGATCAGCTCTAAATGAGTCTGTAAAAAGGGAACAGCTCACTCAACTAAAAGAATTAAATTGGAGGACTGGCCCCCAAAAGGTGGAAAACTAAAACTAAAACTATTCAGGAACATCATGAATCATGGCAAGGTTCAGAAAGTACCCAAGCAACTAAAAATTTGAGGAAGGAAACTAATTGGATAAAAGATTGGATTATCTTAAGGGTACAGGGATTTAAACTGGAAAAAAATCTCACTTCAGATCAATGGAGTAATGAAAAACAGGTATTAAAAAAGTGTACTTTATAGTCACTCTATCTAGTGTACATCAGTTCCTAAACCTTAGTTTCATAAGCCCCCTTGTGCAGCATGGCACTTATAACTTTCGAATGATTGAATACAAGTTTATATTTTATTTCATACACATCAAAAAAATAACACTGAAACATTATGTTAAGCAAGTAACAGTGGTGCGACTCTCTTGGACTTTTGCCTATCTCAATTTTTTGAATTTCTCTTGCCAGAAGAAAATGTAGACGATCTGTAACTTAACAGGATGGTGGTCAATAGTACAGATGACTAAGCCAGGTATTTAAAAACCACATGTAACGGCGACTATAATAATACCTAGATTCCAGATGTGGAAACTGAGGCTTCCCGGTCAAATGATATGGTGAGGGTCATATCTAGTAACCGGCCATGCTGGGATCCTAAAACTGACTCCAGACATCTCAACCCACACACATCAGAGGCCAGCGCAATTAAGACTCCAGGATTCTCAGATGCTCCCGATTTCTCTCTGCCTAGACACACACACAGGTACTGTGAGATAAATGATACATGCTCATTAATTTTAAAAGACAAAAAATTAAGTAAATTAAATAATGAATTCAAGTTTGTTTTCTTTTTTGCTCTCTCAGTTGCTGAGGGCTGAACCAATGGGCTTGCACATGCAAAGGGATCATTCTACACCCCTAGATCTTTCTCATATTCTGGGAGTTCATTATCAGAAGCTGCTCTAGAAATTCCCCCTCCTCCCTCAGATTTTAAAAAATGCTTTTGTGTTCAGCTACAGTTCTTTGTGTTTTCCCCCAAGCTAATCCAAGACAGAATCTAAAGAAATGAGTTACAGCTCAGCACCTCCCTGTCAACTTTGCAGTAATATTTTAATTAGAGTAGTATGATTAAAAAGTAGTTAAGTACAGGTCTGAAAAAGCTTAATGATCACTTTAAACAAGGCCATTGATGTTGGCCTACATGAAGTTAATGATGTTATTGTAATACCAGAAAGGTTAAAAGTTGTTTTATTTCTAAGTAAAAGTGGCTGTCAGCATCTTTATCATCACACTAATGGGTAATTTTAGCATTTCAAAGGAATTTTTTTACTCATTGTATTTTGAGAAATAAATTTTTAAAAATGCTTATGCACTGGGAACCCACAGATCTTGCCAAATCCAGTATTTCATGTTCCAGTACAAGTCTGGACACATCAACTCTGAAAGAATTCCTTAAGGCTTACTAAACCAGCCTCTGTGATTTAATTTCCAGCCAACTAAGAATCTTAGCTTGTATGCTACTGCAGCTAATTCTCAGTCACTGTATGGACTGACGGGGAAATTCAGCCAAGCTTTTGGCTCCGAAATTTTCCAGAAGAGATACAATCCCCCAAATAGGCAAATCTGAATCGATACCTTACATAATTGGTATCTGAATCCTGATTTATGTTTACTCTTTTGACTTATTTAATTTAGCAGTGTTGGTGACTATGCCATGCATACAGGACAGCAAAAGAGTTTAATCATCACAGAAGTTGACGATGCATGCATTGTACACAGCCAACTCAGGCACCATCAGGTACACCGGGGTCAGAGGAGACAGGGGCCCTGCTGTTCACCCAATAGTGCTGATGGCTCCCTAGAGTCCATGTATCCCCCTGGACCCTGCAGAGCATCAGCTCTCACTTTGCTCTGGGTTGTCCATGTGGTCTGAGACACATAAATGCCTTTCTCAGGGTTAGGCACTGACTCATCTAATTTCATCAGCACTTAACACTCTCCAGTGGCCGTGTATCTTACTTCTTACCAGTGTTTCTCAAAATGTGGTCCCCAATCTAGCAGCATCGGCAGCCTTCTGGAGTACAACAGTTAACTTTATGTGCCAATGTGGCTAAGCTAAGGGATGCCCAGGTAGCTCGTAAAATATTTCTGAAAGTATCTGTGAAGCTGTTTCTGGAGAAGATTAGCATGAATTAGTAGACTTCACAAAGAAGATGGACCCTGCCAATGGGGGTGGGCATTATCCAACTTGCGGAGGACCTGAATATACATACCATAAAGACTAAGGAAAGGCAAAAACCATTCTTTCTACTTGGAGTTTTCATTTTCTCTTGCTGTCATTCATCAATGCACATGGTTCTCAGATCTGGATGCACAGGCCAGGATTTATACCAGTAGTTTGGTTTTTACCCCTAGTTCTCATTCCTCGGGCCTACACTGAATTCCAACCTATGGCTCTCCTGGTTCTCCAGCATTC
This sequence comes from Cuniculus paca, assembly GCA_004365215.1. Taxonomy (NCBI): domain Eukaryota; kingdom Metazoa; phylum Chordata; class Mammalia; order Rodentia; family Cuniculidae; genus Cuniculus; species Cuniculus paca. Next base: position 126 of record RJWT010025934.1, on the reverse strand, counting down.
ATGCGGAAGATCTTGGGACTTCTTGGCCTCCATAATCACATGAGCCAATTCCTGTAATGAATTTCCTTCTGTCTCTCCCATTTATGTGTATCTGTGTCTCAAACACAGATGTAGATACAAATAAAA